>VXBH01000419.1:44987-56108 GCA_013400035.1 Rynchops niger | reverse complement strand
GTGCGTGTGTGTATGTGTGTGCGCGTGTGTGGGCGCGTGTGTGTGTATGTGTATGTGTGTGTGTGTGTGTGTGACGCCCAACTTTGTGCACGCAGCTGTGTGCGAGCGTGTGTGTCCCTGCCCAGGTAATACACGCCTGCCTGCACATCAGTGAGCGCTGGAGTGGCTGTGTGTGTGTGTGTGTGTGTGTGTGTGTGTGTGAAGCCCAGGCACACAGGTATGCGCAACTGCTGCCGTGCCTGCCTGGCCCGCTCTGTGTGTGTGTGTGTGTGTGTGTGCGGGTGCGAGGATGTGCTGCTCACTTCTCTTTGTGTGAGATTCTCGCCAGCGTGCATGTGGAGGGGGTGAGGCAAAAGGAGCTGGCTCGGCCTGATAAGCCCCACGGCCGTATCCCCCCCCGCCTGCCACCCAGCATCCTTGTGCGGGCACTCAGTGGAGAGGGGACAGCAGAGCACAAACCTGCGGCAGTGTTGAGGCATCGGTGAGATGAGTGGGTCCTTCGCCCTGCTCACTGGTGGGAGGCAGACGTGCCCAGTGGACGCGTCCAGGTCTCCTCTGATGCTCCCTCTGTTGATTGTCACCCGGGCACTGCGTGTTCTTGGGCGAGCAGGGACCCACACGGCTACTTCCAGTGCATTTGTGAGACCCTGCAGCGTGTGCAAGCGTGTGAGCGCTGCACTTGGTGTGCATGTGTCTGAGGACCTGGTTGGTCCACAGGAGAGGCTTTGCTGCAGTGCAGGGGTGCAGGACTGACCGCAGAACGCTCCCCCGCACACGTGTAAGACTGTGCTCGTCTATGTGTGTACACATCATACGTTTCAACACGTGTGACACAGTCAGTCCACTGTGAATGTGGCAAAAGCTCAGATTGTGTGCAACTCGGAAAACTGGAGATGTGTGGCCTGAGTCATCCCAGTGCGTGTATGTCTCAACAGCGGTAGGCACAGACGGCCTTTCTCTGTGAGATCCTCCACTCGGGGAGGTCGGAGACATAGTGTGCACCTATATAAGCCACAGTGTATTCACGCACGCTGCTCCGGAGAGCGTGAAGCCTCTGTCAGTGTGTGTGATTTCCCCTGTGCGCATTACAAACCTATCTCCATATTCCAGTATGTCGCTAACTCCCCTGGGCTTATGATTCTGCTTGCACAAGTCAGCCTGCATGGAAGGGTCCGCCATGTGTCCCGTTCTGCTCTGTGAGCATGCCTGGGCGTGCAGGGGTTCACGTGAGCGCAACCTGTGCGTTAGCTCCTTGCCCAGCTTACGTGTGTGCATGACCTGCTGCAGCGCGTATGAGTCAGGTGCCCCAGCCCTCGGTGGCCCTCTGTGTGCACACACAGCCAGAGGGAGCAGGTGCTGGTGTGAGTCCTGCCGTTCAAGGCACGTGCATCAACTTCTGTTCCAGTGGAAAGGACGCAGGTGCTTCTGTGAGTCACTCCAAGGTTTGCACAATTCGTGGTGTTCAGCTGCGGGCTCAGTCCTTTTCACAGACCCCATCTGACCACTAACTCCTGTATGGCCTGGCTTGTTTCTAAGCTTCAGATTCCTCTCTCTTCCACCTTTTTTTCATGAAGGAAGAGCCTCTCATTCCTCCTTTTGATTTGCTCTTGCTTTGCAATCCATAGCGAGGACCAAGTTCAGAACAACTGTCCCCTTCTCTGCACCATCCTGTGCGTGCCTCCTGGCCTGGGGCTGCACAGGCTTTTTATTCACGTGACGCTCTAATAGAGTATTTTCCTGTGTCTCTTTTCCTGGTGTTTTGCAAATTTGCAGTACTTTTTTCTTTAATGTGACTGATCGGGCAGCCTGACTGTAGCTTTTCTCCTGAACATTTCAGAAGGTGACTTCCCAGTAGCTGTCCTTCATTTAGATGGGCAAAGCAGCAATCTGAGCTGAGCTCTTCAGTGTTTTTCCTTAGCATTCTTTCAGCAACTTTTGGGCTACTCTCCACAGCTCTATTTTTGATTCTCTGAATTTGTGGTAAATTGCTTGAAAATCATCCCCTTTTGATAAGCATTTAGGCTGATAACTATTGAACTATGAACCATTATGCGTTATTATCACACCAGCTGTGACTTGTTCGGCGAAAAGCAACAGACCTGATGTGATGGCACACATCCAGGTACATCTAGCAGCAGTACGCTCTAACAATGTCGTTTATAGATGGCAACAACTGAAACAGAACCAAAAAAAACCCGTATTTTTTTTTCAGCATATACAAACCCAACTTTCACGTGCAACAATGAATTTCAGTCCAAATTTTACTTTTCTTATGTTTAATGTTGCAAGAATACTTAAATATTTTTTTCTTCGGTTTATTCTCTGCTATTTTTTTCCTCTGCTATTTTCATACTTCCAACTTGTTCTGCTCCCTCTTTATCTCCCTTTCTGATATCTTTGCAGGTTTCTGTCCTTCTTTGCATGAACTTTCTTGATGAGAAAGCCTCTAGCAGGGTTTTACGCCTAGGGTTGTCCACATCCTGAAGCAATTACAAACTTCGGCGTTTCAGCAGGCAAGCCCAGATGTAAACGCTACCTTCATTCTTATTTTCTTTCCAAACCTGCTACTACAACTTCACTTTGGCTTGTGTACAAATGTCCAGTCTGTAAACAGAAGGGGTCTGGTCCCATCAGAGGATCCCTGTCAGTCTATGGAGGTACCTATCTCTTGAACAGGTCCCGTCAGCAATGCTCGTTTCATTGTGCAGACAATTGCATGGTTGGTTTCTCTTGGGATACCTCTGGTCCTTCTCTTCACCCCGTAAAATGGCTTTGCTTCTTGCACAGAGAGCAGTTTTCACCAAAGGCTTAGACCTATGTTTGCTTCTGCATCATGTGTTGTTTTTATGGTGAAGGATGTTAAAGGGTGACATGTTTGCTCTCTATGAGGACAGCTATTTCTGAGCATAGAAAGCTTTTTTTATCTGGCATAAGATATCAGAACAGGTCACTAGATGGAAGATACAGAAGCCATCCCAGAAACGTGCACATTTGCAGCTTTGAGGGTTCCAGGCATCAGAATGAGCTGGTCAGCTTTCAGTCTCAGCCTTGGTTTCTATCATCTGTTCCAGCTCAGCTAAAACATCTTGGCTGAATGCAGGTGTTCTCTGGCCAGCACTCAGTAGGTCTGACTGATCAAAACGATCCCTCTGGCTCTAAGATCTCTCCAAATTTATTTCCTGACCCATCACAATTGTCATATTCACTCTGTCATAAAATCAGTGTCACACAAACACATTCCGTGTTAGGGTGAGACAAATCTCACCTTGAAAAGACCTTTTTCTCCCTGTCTGCTACTGAAGAGTCGAGGGTGAAGACCTCAGTCTTAGACATCGAACTCTTTAACAAACCTTAGTGTCACTGAAATGCTATCTGTGAATGAGAAAGAGCCAACGTCATATAACGCTGCAGAGAGCCTCAGTTATAGTTATCCCGTCAGAGAGAATTTATTCCATGATTTTACAGATTGTTACCTGGAGCTTAAAATGACACCACTAAAACAAGCCCTATACAGATGGGTGGATTCCCTGAAGAGGGACCTAAGAACATCTTGGGAGTAGCAGAAGAAAGTTCACATCTGACAGCTGTAGGAGCAGCATGGTCAACGTTTTGTTTGTTAAAAGCAACATCCGACAATCCGTCTAGCCCATGGAAAGGAGCTAAATTACTCCTGCTGTCTCTGCTGAAAAGATCCTGCAGAGCTCAAAATGAGAAAGGGTTGACATGGGAGAGTTTTTTAGCTGTGCTGGAGTGGAGATTCACATGAGTAATTGATTGGACACACCTGTCTGCAAGACACAGCAACGTCAGGAGGTCTCCTGAGGCCAAGAACCAGAAGAGAAAGAGACAAGAAAGAAACCACGTGTACTACTGGATCTTTAAATGACCTCTGAAGTATAAATGACTAGCAGAAATTAGGTCTGTGGTTGGAGAGGAAATGTTCTAAGCCTGCACACAAAAGATTCTTCCAGTTGTTAAAACGCTTAAAAGCTATAGCTTTTGATGGAAGGGACCATTCTCTATACTTTCAACAGCCAAGACGTAAGAACGGATACAGGAGCTCAGAACAAATGTCTAGGCTACTGTCCTCTTTCTGACAGCAACTCAATGAGAACGCATGGGGTGGAGTGGAAGAGCAGGACAACACACAGCAGTGCTTCCTTTGAATACTCTCCCATCGTCCACCAAACTGCAGTTTAGGGATTTCCTAAACCAGATACTCTTGAGTATCACACTGGGAAATTTAGGCATCCAGGACCTCAAATGTTCCAAGGAGAGGACTCAGAGTTATGAGTCATGTTCATATGACCAAAAATGTGACTCAAACACAATTAAAAAAATGCACTTAATGATACGGAATGGCTTTGCCTTTGATTTCTGCCTCTACCAGTGTTTCTTGTGGCTCTGCTGACCTTGGAACTACCCCTGTACAAGGTCAATTCTGAAAAGAAGATCAGCCGTGCAGTGCCCTGACTGGCAGTGGCCATTGTAAAACTTAGTGACGTTCCAGGGCAGGTTTAGTCATCTTTGTCGTAACAGTGCCCAGAGCTGTACCTACTATTTTAGAGTCAGACATAAACAAACGTAGTCTCTGTCTATAAATGGACATTGATATTACATGAACGAACAGTTTGTGGTGATTCACCTGAGACTAAACTGGATTTGCCTGCCAGGATAATTCACCTGGAGAGCTGATTGCTTCCATTCACCTCCTTTTCTTGGAAGCAGACTGAGAATAACAAACTGTTCCGATAACATCAGCCTACGTCCAGTCAACATATTTCCTATTGAGAGGCAAGGCAGGTCCCACCCTATTACATGACAGGCACATATTTGGTCATATAAATGTGACTCATAATTCTGACTCTTCCCCTTAGAGTTAGGTGTCAACAGCAGCCAGTTGTCATAAAACCTGTGCTTGAAATTGTGATGCCATGCCTTCTCTCCAGCAGTTCAGTGTTCGTCTCTCTCTTCCTGGAGCTCTGGAAAGCAGAAGTCACAACAATGTGCTCCAATCATCTGGATACAGAATTTCAGGAGAGACCTCCCCTCAGTCCATCTTGCTGCTGTTCCTCTTGGTGCAAACTAAATATGCAGTGCATATCCAGGGCATTTCATGGTGGTCAGGATGCTCACAAAGAAGAGGACAGTCCTGACTCTAGACCAACTCAATGATTCCTGAGCATTTGTATTCATTAGAGCAGAGACTGTAGCGTTGTCCTCTCTTCTTCCAGCTCTATAAACACTAGGTCACACGGTTTTATTTATTGAATGTTTAACCATTTCATGCTAAATGGAAAAGCCACTCAAAGGAAGAAAGGCATTATCTATAAATCAAATAGTTTCAGTATCAGTAACAAGCAAGCTGTGGCCATTTGGGTCTCAACTTCTCCACCCCCAGGGCAGGGGGGTTGGAACTAAATGATCTTTAAGGTCCCTTCCAACTGGAACCGTTCTGTGATTGATTCTAAGTCTTATATAACAACATAAGACAAATAGTTCTGTATCAGACCACAGGTCCGATTTCCAGCAATATCTAATAGCAGAAGTCTAGGGAAAAGGACAGGTGCAGAGAGATATTTCTGCAGAACACCCTCTTGATTTCTATCAAATGATAGCTCAGGTCTTTCCCAGTTAGAGGTGGGAACTCGTATTTAACAGCTCATTTCCATTATTTAGGGCAGTTATTTTCTGAGCCCATGCAAACTTTTGGCATCCATAAAATTCTGTAGCAAGAGTTTCCAGTGCAGGCACTCTATTTTGGAAGGTGTCCCTTGCCTGTTTCCTCTGAGGCAGTGCTGGCCCAGAATCATAGGCACAAGCCACCCACAGTGGCCTTTATACTCTTATAGCCGCACTAATGTCCAAACCTGAACCACTGAACTGGAAGTTACCTGCATGTGGAGACGTGGGCGTGAACCTACATGAACCAACTATATTAAGGGTCTTAAGGGACTTGTCCGAGATTGCATGGAGAGGCATTGGAAAAGCAGGAAAAAATCCCAAGAGGACTCTGATGAAAGTACCTAAACCTTCCTTCAAACCTGCTTCTCTCCGGCTTAGTATCAGTCTTAGTTGTGTGATCTGGACTTGCCAGATCATTGACAACAGCTTGCCGGGTCCCAGAGCATGAGATCTTTTCTTTTGATCCCATGGAGAACTGGGCTTCTGGCCAGCTAAGAAGAGCAATCCAGCTAGGCAGTCCTCCAGCCAAACTCCCCCTGGATGTGCTAATTTGGACATTGATATCTCACTGACACTAAACTTCCCTCTTCAGCATGAATTGCTCATTACTTGAATTCCATCAGGGATTTCTGATGTCATGAAAAAGCAGAGATTCTGCCTGAACACACTGAGCAGGACCGACTGCTTTCTATGGATAAAGTTGTTGATCTGTGTATATGTGTGTGCCTGTATCTGCAGGACATAGATGTCTCAGTGTTTTACTCTCAATGGTGTCTCTGTTCTGCAACCATCTGTGTATAAAGCTGCTATTCTCTCGTGAACAATGACTCATACAGGAAAGTCTCTAAGAATTAGGAAAGAACTATGTTCATCCTGAGCAGTATTGAAGATGAGGATTCAATTCCATAAACTCTTGGAAACTCAGCATTAGTTTTCCCTTGACAGCTTTAATTTTTAAAATCTGCTGTTGCTGACACACATTTGCAACAACAGGTTGGCAGAAAACTGTCTCTGCAAACAGGCGCTGCGAGTCCACTGCTTGCTTCTGACCAAGACCCAGCACAGCACTGCTCACTGTGGGCAACCTCTTCCTCACTCCAGTTTCGAGTGAGGATCCACCTAGTGACTCTTCCACCCCCCACATTCCTCTCAGCCCCCACAGATGACTCTCTGCAGCCCTTTCCCTTATATTTCCAGGCTATTCTGCATCTTTGCCAACTACGGTGGGTGAGTGGGAAAAAGTAGAGTCACTGTTCCTAGTGTCCCGCAAGCTACACCTGGACCTGGAGCTGCCCAAAAGACTGTACCATTAGCCATAGGGACTGTCCAGTGCAGTGAACCGTATTGGTATAAGACAAATCACAATGGAATGTTAAAATCAAGGGATAAAATCAGAGTCACAGGGTCACAGAACAGTTGAGGTGGGAAGGGAACCCTGGAGGTGATCTGGTCCAAACGCCTCTGCACAAGCAGGGTCACCTACAGCAGGTTGCCCAGGCCCATGTTCAGACAGCTTTCAAATATCCTCCAAAACCAAAGATTACAAATCTACGCTGTAAAAATATCATGGGGAAAAGAGGTTGTACTTTATCCCTGGAATCGTCACTTTGAGAACTCACAGGCTGAAGGAGGTGATTTGATGGCTCACTTGGATGGCGCCTGAGACAGAGGCCTTGTTCCCACGTCGTCCTTTCCCAGCCACCACTCTTCCCTCTAGCTGCACGGTCCTGACCTTCCCGTGGCTGGTACCAGTTTTGCGTTCCTCAGCCTTTTCAGTGAATCAGTCAATCTCAAACAGCAGAATGCAACTCTGTTCCTTATGGATTAGTGAGTTCAACGGGATCAGTGAAAAATGTAGATTGGAAGGGATATTGGGGGTCTTTAGTTCAATCTCCTACTCAAAGAAGGGCTAACTTCAAGGCTAGATGAAGTTGCTTGAGGCCTTGTCCACATGTATCCTGGAAATCCCTGAGGATGGAGATTTCACAACCTCTCTGGGCAGCCTGTCCCAGGACTGCACCATTCTCATGGTAAATAACGTGTTCCTTTTGTTGAAAAAGAATTTCCCTGGTTTGCAACACGAGACCATGACCTCTTATCTCTTCACTGTACACTTGTAGGAAAAGCTTGGATGCATCTTAATTCACGACCCCCTTTTCAGCAGTGTTAGTCTGCAATTAGTTTCCCCGCTAGCCTTCTCTTCTCCAGGCCAAAGGAACCTAATTCCTTCACATATCCTCATATGGCACGTGCTCCGACTGACTGATACCAGGGGCTTTTGATGGACCCTCTCCAGCATGTCAGCATCTCCCGTATAATGGGAGGGTCCACAAACTGAACACCATATAGCAGATGCCACCTCACCAGTGCCAAGCAGAGGGGAATAACCACATCGCTCCACCTGCTGGCTACTTACTAATGCAATCCCATGACTGGTTAGTGTTATTACTGCAGGGGAGCACTGCTGACACAGGTCCAACTTGTTTTCCACCATAATCCCAAGATATTTTCTGCAGGCGGCATCCTAGCAGTCAGTCCTCAGTCTGCACTGAAACATGGAGTTGTTTTGTCCCAGGCTGAAAACATAAAGAGGATTTATTATTTCATAGAATTAGAACAAATGTATGAGGTGAATTAGACCAAATTTATCGCGTGATTAACAAGGGTCAAATGCTGACTCCTCTTGTGCTTAGTTTGTCTGCTAATACAAGTAAGACACGATGGTGGCACACGGGAGTACAGTTTCATACCTGAGAAATCGCAGTTTTCTGCAAAAAGTTTTTTAGAGGTGTACAAGGTCTGATGTTGGCCACAGACATAAGCAAAGGGGCTGTAACTCTCAGCGTAGCTTACCCTTTTCCTAGCAAAAGGCCCTACAGACTTGAAAGAGAATCCTGTAGGACACTGGAATGAATCCCACTTCTGTCCGTTCCCCCCAGGACCTCAAAGGAGGAGCAGGCACCATGCCTAGAAGCAATGAGCTTTGTGTGTGCATGGTGTGTTTTTAAATCAGCATTTTAAACCTCCTTCTGACTTCACGGATAGGCAAACTAGTAAGAGTAATTCTTAGTATCCACTGAGGTATGACACAGCTCCTGCTCTCTTAATAAGCTTAGTTGCTACTGTTCTAAAATAGTTTGTCCTTTTGTATTTCCTAAGCATATATCACGTTACCTCTGGTTCAACTAAACAAAAACCAGTATGTTTTCTGTTCTTAAAGAAATAAATAAAGTTTATTTTGAAAACCTAGCAGTTATCCTATTTCAATTTCCTTCCAGCTTTCTATTTTCTTTCTTTTTCTTTTTTTTTTAATCCATCTTCTCAGTCCTTTTCCTATTTTCCATAAACCGCCTGCTTCTCTTCAGAATGCTAATACGCGCCCGCATATCTTATAAAATTAGTAGCAAGAATTAAGCACATAGATACAGAAATACAAAAACCTCTGAGCTGGGAATAGTCTAGAGTTGCCCACTGGAGCTGCTCGGCACAGACCTGCGTTCAAGTTCTTGCAGCCTCTGGAGGCTCAACATCTCTCTCTGTCTTCTCAGTCTCTCTCTGTGTGGAGATACTTAGCCAACAGTGAGCTTTGACCAGTTAGGAGTTTTTGAAGAGCATATGACATGGGTGTTTGCTGTCATTTTCACATTTATAGCTAAGTTAAAGGTGTGGCCTCTTTTGTTTCTCCATCAGCCTAAAGAGCAATTCAAGCTTTTGTCTGCGTGTTGTTCAAACCATCCGCCCGGACTGCGCACTCTGCCCCGAGCAGAGGTGGAAGTAGCACAGATTTGGACTGAGTCTTTAACTTTCACCTTGTCTCTTCTGCCTCCCTGCCAGAGCCGTCTTTGAGTGAGCCAGATGACATGTTCTGTGGTCACAAAAGGTGCTAATGTATGGCCTAAGCACCTCACAGGCTGCTTTACTGAAATACTCCTGCGGAGATACAGGCGATGACACAAGATGATCCTTCCTACTGCCGGCCAGCATGCCAAGCACAAGTCAGTGCTGGCTCATGGGTAGCGCACATGTGTCTGGTCATTCCACTCCCTCTCCCTTCCTGGTCTACTGGGACAGGCAAAGGACTCAGAGGGCTCTAAAGGTCTCATGACAAATACAAAGCACATCTAGAAGCTTCTGGGAGCGCAAAGAAATTTTCAGACACAGGATTTTCTTTCAGCTTTATAAATAAGTTTGCAGCCGCCATCATTCATGGTAAAGAAAAAACTAGCCTTAAGAACCACCCCTGCAGAACAGAACTCCCATGCAGAGCTGTTTCTCATTCTTTCCATTTTTCTTCCTTTGTGTACAAATAAGAGTACTGAGAACAGGTTTGTACATAACAAAGGGATAAACCCTGCTAATCTACTGATTTGCCTGCCAGCACTGTGCTTGCCGCAGCACTGGGTGTTGACTGGTGGTCCTAACGTGCACAGCTGCGCAACAAAAACCGGGCCCTGTCGCGTGAGGTTGTGGGCAGGACCTGCCAGTTTTGGGGGGGTGGGGGTGTTGGACACGGCGACAGTTCAAGTCACAGACTGCTGTGCCTGTGAAAAGGCTGTCCACATCCGCCGCTGACAACAGAAAATGCTGTGCTGCAGAACGTGCAAGCCAGAGCCAATGATGGCAGGTAGCCACAGAGCAGAGGAAAAGGAACAATAAGATGCTTTTGGCCAGCTCAGGAGGCAGCGATGGCAGATCATCGTTTGACGGGGCATTAGCAGGCTATGACTAACAGAGAGCTGTGACTGGCGCAAAGGACCCTGGACAGGAACAGGAGGGTGACCCATCAGGGGGCACAGGGGTTACAGCCAGCAGTGACAGGGTATAAAACACGGGAGGAGGAGGAGCGAAGCCCAGAGGGAACACGAGGTACCAGAACGATTGGCGCAGATGAATACACAAGCGGAGAAAGGAATGACATGGAAGGAAGGAGCATCACGGGGAGGCAGCAGCAGGCCATGGGTACTGAGCGTCAAGGGGAGGAGGCAGAACCTTCAGAGGGGTGACCAGCTGCCGGCTGGTGATGGCACTGGTGCCTGCAGACAACAACCAGGGAAGACGGTGGCCACAGCCACTGGCTGTCTCTTGGACGCAACCCTCTGTCGGAACATGACCCCCCAGCAAAGTCTGGCTCCGACCAACAGCGAACATCCGGACACTTAAAAATGAAAAATCTGAAGCTGTCAATGTGCTCCGGAACATTTTCACTTTTCAGAAACAGGCCCTTTTTCCACTGGGACAACGACGAGCAGCTCAGCAAAGACCGACGCTGCGGAAGGCGGCCAGAGCCCCCCTCCCTTTGCAGAGGGGACCCTGCGCACCGGGGAGGGCCCCGGGACGCGGGGACTCCGGCCGGACCGCGGGCACCCGCCCACCCCCGCGTCCCGCGGAGGAGAGAGCCCGCAGCCGGCAGAGACCGCGCAGGGGCAGGGCCGCCCG
>VXBH01000419.1:15051-44801 GCA_013400035.1 Rynchops niger | reverse complement strand
AGGGCACCCGCCGGCGTCCCACGGAGCTGCGGCGCGGACGGGCCGCGGCGGCGGCAGAGCAGAGGCGTTCGGGGCACGGCTGTTAGGGCCCTGCGGGGAGATCTTCGCGGTATTTTTCCTACTTCACTGTCAGCTCCTCTCACGCAGGAAGGTTGAAGCCGTGGAGAACAGCTGAGGAGCGTGTTCCCATTGCCCCGGGAACCGGTTTCCCCTCCGTAGGACGTAACCCGGAGTTTGGGAAGTGCTGCCATACCCGATACATCCATTCACAGACTCTGGCTGCCAATCTCGTGACGAATTGATTATCCTTACAGTCACCACAGCGTCACCCAGGTTTATTTTTATTTCTCACAGTTTCTACTTAGGGTTGGCTAAATGTGACCAGGTCAAGGATCAGTTACGTGCACACCTAGTTCCTTGAAGCAAGTAATGACTCTCTCTGTTGGATGCGCTGGAGTCTATTGTAAGAGAGCCTGCCGCAGCTCCAATCAGGGACCTCATTCCTCTGATTTCTAAATATATATATATAAAAAAAGGAAGATAACGTAGAGGTTACTGGAGCAATTGAATTATTTGCGGGGTTGCTACAGGTCTGTGGGTGTTGCAAATGTTCTGCCGTGTTACTGGCAAAGAACCAGTATCTCCCAATTCTGCTGAAAGACCTGGATTCTTAGCATCGATCCTACCTGGTCTGTCTCTTGGGAGGCACCAAAAGGACTTTCAAAACTCACTGGTTTTGAGTCAGTGCCAATTTCTGGCCCTCCTTTATGAGGCCCCTGCAGCGCCAGAGGGAGGAATGCAGCTGTGGCTGCCAGGTGTTTGGGCAGAGATCTTTGTGGCGCTTGCAGCGTAGGAAGGGTCCTTCTCCACAGCCCTCCAACTCACCTGTCGTCCAATGTCACGAGTTTTGGCTCGCAACTTGTTAACCTGGCATTCAGCAATATCGGCTCGTTCTTCAGCCTCTTCCAGCTCATGCTGGGTCTTGCGGCATCGTGAGAGGTTAGTGTTCGCCTGTTCTTCCTGAAAGTCATGCAGTGCCATCAGCGACACGGGCATGCACTGACATTGCACTGTGACCGTTATCTGAACACCCTGTGGCTGCGCCACAGTAACGTCACCTATAGCTCATCGCTACATCCCTGCTCTGCCAGCACTCCGAGCACTTCTATCCCGTGCTGTCAACAACACGAGCACTCTGCTGGGGACAGAACAATCCGTCCTGCTCAGCTCCAGCTGGCAAAATTGGCTAGCGTGGCTCCAAAAGTGCAACAACTCCAGGATAATTACAGCTGTGCCTGCTCTGTTGTGAGCCAGGAGTCTTTACAAGATAAGGAATATTTAAAGCCAGCGGCCATAGCTGCCCTATCAAACTGGGTGTTCAATTATTTTAATGAACCTGAGAGCCTAGGCCTTTCGGAAATCTCCACCCTGGGCCCACAAAGATTTAAAAAGAGTCCTGGCACTCACAGCTTCTTCAGCCTGTTTCTTGTATGCTTTCACTTTTAACTGCAGCTTGTCCACCAGGTCCTGGAGCCGGAGAATATTTTTCTTATCCTCTTCAGACTGTAAGAAGTGAAAATCAAGTCAGCCTTGGACGATGGGCCAAGGTGATGTGAGAGGGCAGAGGATTTGAAATACCTGGTACGTGAGCTCCTTCAGCCTTCGCTCATACTTGCGAGCGCCTTTCAGTGACTCTATTCCCCGTTTCTGCTCAGCATCACGCTCGTTTTCTAACTCGTTGATCTGAAACACAGCATCATGGTGAAGACAGCAAGCTGCCAAGAAAGGCTGCTGATCCTGCTGTAGGATCCTGGGAACCGGGGCTCTGCAGACTAAGGCTGCAGAGTGCAGGGCAGCCTCCTGCAGCCGCTTCTTGGGGCTAAACTAGCTAAAAACTGCTCACCATGCTGTATTAGTAGTGACATAGTGTGTGAATCCATAGGTATTTATAGAAGGAACTTACTGTGCATACCTGGGGCACTTAAAAACAAAATTAGGCTTAAATCTGTCAGAGAAGAGGAAATTGAAACAGGGACGGGAGGGTTCTGTCAATGTTCACCAGGTAAATAGGGAAAATCTGTTTAATTTGTAAACTTTGAGTCCAGCTCACCCTCACGAATAGCCCCTATCAACTTCCCACAGCTCCCTGCCTTTTCTGCTGTGTATGTAAGTCAAACCTGGACACCAATGTTTGTATTTCAGTGTGGATATTTCCTTTCAAAGCCAAGAACACCTAACTTCCTGTCAGCTGTGCTGTGTTTTGGAAGAGGAGCAGTTTAGGAGTGCAGTAAGTGGGTCAGGCAAATGCTCCATCTAGCTCAACGCTCTACCTTTGGGAGTGGCAGCAGCATATACTATTTAGGGACAGCAGGTGACATATCTGTGCATGTTCCCTTAAGTATGTCTACAAACCTGCTGATTTCTGATCTTCTTGAACTTTGTACCAGCTGCCTCTACAACCTCCCATGGCAGCAGGTTCCAGAATTTCACTGCCCACTTTGTAAAGTAGTTCCTTTTATTTCTTTTAAACTGATCTCCAGATGAAGATGTCCTGATCTGCATCATGTGTTCTTAGTTCTCATATTGTGCATTTTGATGAATAACCATTCAGAACACACCTTGGCCACTGCCGTCGTGATTCTGTAAATGCTGATCACATGCCCCTCCACCATCTCCTCTCCAAATAAGAGTCCTAGCCTTTTTTCTCTCTCCTCATAAGGCTCCACACTGGATGCCGTTCCCTGGCTGCTTCTCTGTCAGGTCCTTCTTGAGTTGCAGAGACCAGAACTTGCATGTGGCAAGTGATGCTCTCTGTCTTGTTCTCAGTGCCCTTCCTAACGAAGCCCAAATTTTTTTCTTTTTTTGGGTTTTTGCTTTTACTGCACATTGAACAAACAGTTTCTGAGGCCAGTCATGGATGAGACAGATCTCCTGGCTGATCTGTAGTTGCCAGTTCCAAGTTCATCCCCAAGTAAGTATGTTTTAAATTATTTTTCCCTGGGTAAGTTACTGTATATGTCTACCCTGATGTTCATCTGCCACCATTTTTTCCCACTCATTTTTTATGAGGTCATTCTTAAGTTCCTCACCCACAATGCAATGTACAACTACTCAGTGTAACTCATCGACCCTGCTGGAGATACCTGGGGTTGTCCCTGTTGCTACTCTCCCAAGAGGTTCCAGCAACCAAGCGCCCACTCAGGAACTTAACCTTAGCCTACCCTCGTCTTTACCATACCCTCGCCTCTAGTTTCTGCAGTTGCTTCTTTCCACCCTTCAGTGCCAGCTGCTCAGCTTCATCCAGACGGTGTTGCAGGTCCTTCACCGTCTGTTCCAGATTCCTCTTCATCCTCTCCAGGTGGGCGCTGGTGTCCTGCTCCTTCTTCAGCTCTTCTGCCATCATGGCTGCCTGGTTGTAGTGCACAGTTATGTTACAAGTAGGCCTCCCCGTCCCTGGCAGTTTTGTGCTCTCACTGGGAGCAATGCCCAGCTTCACATTGGTGTACGGCTCTCCACGTTCTCAGTCAGTGCCCATGGCTGTGCTAAGGGTCTGTCATATAAAGAGGATCACCATTTCTCAATATCTGTATTTCTAAAACTACTCTTCCTTGGAGAATGGGCAGGGCTGATGACAAGAAAAAAATAATTAAGGCATGGAAATGACTCAATACCAAAGTTTCATTTCTTAAGAGTCAATGGAAATTAGAGGCATCTTGAAGTATCACCAGCTAGCACCCTGCATCTCTGGGCCGCCAAATGAGTTTGAATATCTGGCCGTTCGGGCTGAAGAGTCAGACTCCTAAGCAGTTTTTGCCAATGAAATGACCCCCAATATCTTGAACCGCAATAAAAATCTTGTGCCTGCTGAGATCTTCAGAACCCTGGATGGATAGCTGTCACCAACGCGACAGGGCAGAGGGGAATCTGCAGCACTGCCGCTGGTGGGCAACCAGAACCAGACACAGCTTTTCAGGCCCAGGTGCACCATGAAGTCATGGTGCGACTACTAGTCAGTAGTGTGACCATTTTCTGTTTCATTTTCATATACCTTTCCTAGATAGTCCTGAGATTTGTTTCTTCTGTTGCTGTAACTGCAGTCTTGTTTAAATGAAAAATTTCTATTCTCTATTTCTTACATGTCTAGCATTTGTATAGAAGCGTGTATGACTTTAGTCTTAATTTCTGCTTTTCTGTGGTGTGTCTAAACAGGCCTTGGTTTGACTACTCTTTTCCTATTACAGCTTTGCCACCATCTGTACTACCCTGTTTGTTACATTTATACTGGAAGCAAAAGGGAACGTGGGTATGGGGAGACAGGGATGAGTAGAAGACCTCGACTGAAGGCGTCTTCAATGGCAAGCAGTAGGGCAAAGGCTGTGTGAGGCCCATGTGGGAGGGATTGTGTGTCACCAGTATTTTCTGTTCCTGTATTGAAGAAGTGGTTCTCCTTCTCCTCAACCCGATTGCTCCTGTCTAAAATGTAGAAGTGGCAGTAGTATAAAGTGGAAGAGAGGCAAGCAAGAGGACTTACATCTGTGATTGCTTTCTTTGCTTTCTCCTCTGCATTTCTGGCTTCCTGAATGCTGTCTTCAACTTCATTGTGTAAATGAGTGATGTCCACTTCCAGTCTCTTCTTGGTGTTGAGGAGGCTTGTGTTCTGTTGGGACAGACAGAAGACAGGTCATTCCCACCCTATTTCATGCCACTCCTACGTGCCCATTGCAAAGGAGTTACCAAATACCTGCGAGTGGAGAAGCTGCACTCGCTCACTGGCATCTGTCAGCTCCTGCTCAGAAACTTTCCGGGCTCGCTCTGTCTGCTCCATAGCAGCTCGCATCTCCTCCATTTCTGTTGTCATCAGATTGTTCCTACGCTCTACCATAGCAAGCTGCTCCTTCAGGTCGTCGTTCTCTCTCAAAGCATCATCCAAATGGAGCTGGGAATCCTTTGAAGGTGAAAGCACAATGAGACTCAGAAGCAGGCAGGGTGAGTGGTAGGGACAGTAACCCTCGTGGTCCCTACCTTGAGTTGCCCTTGCACAGCTCTGAGGTGCTTCTGTGTCTCTGCTACCTGACAGTTGGCATGGCTCAGCTGTATTTCCATATCATTCAGGTCTCCCTCCATCTTCTTTTTCAGCCTCAAAGCATCATTTCGGCTTCTTATCTCAGCATCCAACGTGGTCTGCATAGACTCTAATACCCTCTGGTGATTCCTCTTCAGCTGTTGAATTTCCTCGTCTTTCTCTGCACTCCTTCTGTCAACATCTGACTTCACTTGGTTCAGCTCCAGCTGAACACGTAAGATTTTTCCCTCTTCATGTTCTAAAGAGCCCTGTTGGGGTTGAAATAATATCATTTGTCTCTGTAGTGTGCGTTATTGGGAAATGCCCATGCAGAATGCTGATACTTCGCAGTCAGTAATGCAGATGTATTTGCCTTACTGTAGTAGGCCTTTAGAAAAGGCCTAGCTCTGAAAAAAGCAACGGCTGTTCCCGTACACAGGAGTCATTATACCTTAGCTGGATATTAATCAGTAATTTAGGAGTAAGATTCCTTAGGAAAATGCCTCCAATATGACAAGGTCTGGGCACTGAGGGCTATGTTGACATGGCAGAGATAACAAGACATGTGAAAACATAAAATCGGACAGCCAAGCCTAATGCTCAGAAGAAGCTTGCCTTCTTTTGCATCTCCATGCTGAATTCTCTTTAGGGGCTCTACACTTGTCCCATCCCAGTGACTGGGTGGGCATCTTCCCCTTCCATACAGCCTTTTCCCTCTGATACTCATACCATCTAGCTTCAGATGTCTAGGAGGTAGAAGCTGGTCCTTTACAACCAGTGGACAGAAATAAGCATGTCCAGAGAATAAAACAGTTGATGTAGCCTTGTCACGTCTTTTAAGAACAGACCCTCCAGAGATGCCTATTTCTCCTTTTTGATTCTAGAGTGAGCCTATGGTGACTAATTGAGGATTAGACTGGTGACATTTTAGAAGCATGAATTAGAGCAGATGGATTTGCATGGCCACTCTAACTCTTGCTTCTACTGCCCACCCATCTAGTGAGATCTGAAGATTAGAGATGTGACAGTTGTTTTTGATTTCTTTTTCTACCTAAGGTGAGTTACAGAGGAAACAAGGTGAGGCTCTTCTTGGTGGTGGACAGCAAAAAGACAAAAGGCAAGGGTCAAAAGCTGATACAGGGGAAATCCTGACTGCATATACGGATAAAAATGTTTTCCCATGAGAATGATGCCTCCCTGGAAAAGGTTGTCCAGCAATACTGTGAAATCTCCTTCCTTGGAAATTATAAAGAACAATTAGTCAAAGCTTCGAGCAACCTAGTGTAACTTCGACGTCAGTGCTGATTTGGGCCGGAGGTTGGACTAAAGACCTTCCGGACATCCTTTCCAATGAAAATCAATTCTGTGTCTCTGTGTTTGCGCTGCTTCTGTGTCTTAGCTAGGTATGCCATGGGCAGCTCCATGAAATGCTCTCAGAGGCATTTTGTGGAGAATTAAATATGGTCATATAGAAGTACCAAAAGCTTTTCCAAGAGGCAGGCAGGGCAGATACGGAAGAGAAGGCAGAACCCGGAGAAGAGGGAACTGAAAGAGCTACAATCTGGCATAGATTGGGAAAAAAGTAAGATTTAAAGTTATGACGAGATGAGGGATAGCCAAAGACAGTAAGGAAGATGGAGAGACCATGGCATTGTGACCTGGTACGCAGCCTGTGTCAGCAAAGCACATGAGTGTACCAGTGGCAGGTCCAAAATTCAGCTGATCTGCAGCAACCTCTCCATGTTCATTAGAACCCATGTCCTGTGAACCGAGTCCTCTTTGAATGTATTACTGACTCCTGCTCATTGAAAGCGGAGGAACGGAATAAATACAATCTTAATTCCTTTCAACATTCAGCTTGTTTTGTACAGGAGGTGACAGCAAGATTTTTAAGGATGGGTTAGACATGCTCTGAAAACATCCTTGATTAATTTGACTAGAAAACAAAAATTGTCAGAGTTTTGAAATACAAATGACCTTTCTTTGGCCTTTCAGAGGAGCAAATTCAAACAGGTGGTGCAGAACGAGCCCAATTTTAGTCTGGGACTGAGTGCTTTCGTGCATGATAGCACAGCAAGGAATGTCACGTTGGTATGGGAGAGGAGCTGGTCCTGTGCTATTTGGTCTGCTTGTGCTCTCGTACTGCACCTTTGTGACAGTGTTGGGACAAACACGAATGTATAATCTCCAAATTTTCTCCATGATCTCTCTAAAAGCAAGCCCCCTTATTGAGGACACTTGCCTCTGCTTCTTCTAATGCTGCTTGAAGGTCACACTTTTCTTGCTCAATTTGCTTCTTTGCTTTCTCCAGTCCGTGATTAGCTTTTCCACATTCAGCAATCTGCTCAGTCAGATCAGAAATTTCCTCTGCAACACAGAAAACACAGACTCAACTCATCGTAGGTAATGTTGTCAATGGACCTGCAATTGTTGTTTGGCAATGGAAGTGACGGAAGAGATAATAATGTAGTGTGATGCAGCAGTGAGGAGAAATAACAGGTCTTGTCTCCTGTGCAATCTTTATTTCTGATCACCTGCTATTTCCAGTTCAGTGTGCAATTTGAAAATGAGGGGGACCAACTGGATTGAGCTCAGAGAATAATGTCAACTTCCTCTGGATAATGAAATTACATCTCCAGAGACAGTCCTGTTTGATTGCTCTCTTTATCCTCAGATACTCCCCAGGAATCATTCAGCTCACAAAAAGGAACCGAGTTGTGTTTCCTTTATATAGTTATTCTGCTTGTTAAATGCCAATCCATTGTGCCACAGCTGCATGGTCCTTCAATAGTCAGGAGATAGACAACAGCCCTCCAGACTTTTTCTAATGGCAGTGACTGAAGTAATTTGGAAAAAAAAAAAAAAAAAAAAGAGTATGTGGTTTCATCATCATTTCTGTCTATTTAGTCAATTTGGTCCCTACTCATGAGTGGGATTATGATGGTGGGAATGGAGGGGGAATACCATCAGTACTCAATATGCTGTAATGAGCTGTAGTCCTGTGTTTACATGTGACTTTTTGATCAGCTGAACAGGAAAGAAAGTTGCCTAGCCTGAGCTTTGTG
Organism: Rynchops niger; assembly: GCA_013400035.1. Taxonomy (NCBI): domain Eukaryota; kingdom Metazoa; phylum Chordata; class Aves; order Charadriiformes; family Laridae; genus Rynchops; species Rynchops niger. The sequence goes on along the minus strand of VXBH01000419.1, from coordinate 36,674 downwards.
GGAGAACCATAAGGAACAAAACCCTGGGAAGAGGCAGAGCTCTGGTAGCCCAGAAACAGGCAACCATCTTAGGACTCATGGTGGATTCTGATGGAGCTGATGGTGGATCATGGTGGAGCTGCTAGAGATCTGAACTTACGCTGGAGGTTCTTATTCTCCCGTCTGACAGTCTCAGCCTGCTCAAGCATTTCTTCATAGGCATTCTTCATCCGGAAGATCTCAGTGCTAAGAGAGCGAGACTCCTTCTGGGCAGCTTCCAGGTCAGCCTGACTCTCCTGGTACTTCTGCTTCCATTCAGCCAGGACCTGGAGTAACGGGAGCTATCAGAGCATAAGAATGACCCATTCTGTGACACTCCTGTCTCTGCACGTTTACAGGACAAGAACCCAAGAGGCATGGCCTGTTTTGCAGTCTTTTGCTTTGGACTGTTCTCTGCCTGTGACAATCAATTCACTGTGACACATACTCTGGCTGTTTTGGTGGAAGCTACTAAAATTCTCTTCAGCCAGCACTACTGCGTACCACAAGGTCTCAGGCAAGAGTTTGGTTTGACACCACTGGACACAACGGGCTTAGTCTGAATGAGGCTGTGTGAGCCTTTTTATTATTGCAGGAGCCAGTGGGCTTGCACTCAGCCCACCAAGAAAGATCACGTTCTACTGATTGTCTCCTGAGTCTGATACCACAGCCATGCAGGGCATCTCTTTTAGCGCATTCACCCGATTCACTCGCACAAGGCTGGGCCAAGGCACAGGTCTGTCCAACATCACTTGGGCAAACAGTGTTGATTCTGTTCAGTGTTATTAAAGGCAGTGAAGGCTGGATCTGTGGAAAGGAGTCTGAGGCTCTGCCTAACTCAAATCCTCCCAATCTCCCTTGCAAAGACTTCATGCTTTTTAAAACTATCAGAAAGGTACTTTATTGTTTGCTGTGGTCATCTGGGGTTACTCACACTGTGACATTATCATTACTATACGTCCCATTATGTGCTCCTTACCATAGCTTTGCTTTGGATAAAATGTAATTTATCTTACTGTGAGTGCAGAACTTCTGTAATTTAAGAATTTGGCCTGGCCTATCAAATGTCTAACAATGTTCAGATCTGGCAGGCTCTTTGAGTGGACCTTGTCAAAATTCTTCTGCTTTTTATCAAGTGCTGCACAAGCTGCGTTCGACCTCTCCACGTCAATCATGAGGTCATCCACTTCCCCCTGCAGCCTCTGCTTTGTCTTCTCCAGTGAAGCACACTTCGAGTTGACAGCCTCAATCTGCTCCTCTGACTCCTGCAGGCGCTGAGCAAGCTTCTTTCTGCAGGATGAGACAAGCAGCGCTGAGAGAAGGAAAATTCTGGTGTTCTCAGAGAGTGGACAGGATGAGAGTGGCATGGGAGAGATAGGCAGAGACGGCAACACAGAAAGCTGTGGTGGTGTGGGCAGAGAGCACCAATAGGAGCCTGGGATGAGACAGCACGCTGGAGTGGTGCATAGGCTGGGAGAATACTTACCCGAGGGGTAGATTATATCGATATAGAGTGGAACCAGAAACACATTTCAGTATTGGCAAAGAATGTGATTTCTCAGCTACCATGAGTAACTCTGTAGTTAATGATCCCCGGTTCAAGAGGGACAGGGAACTGCTGGAGAGGGGACAGCAAAGGGCTGCCAAGATGATGAGGGGACTGGAACACCCCTCTTATGAAGAAAGGCTGAAAAATTTGGGTCTCTTCAGTCTGGAAAAAAGACGGCTGAGTGGGGACCTTATCAACGCTTATAAAGACTGAAAGGGGGGGTGTCAGGAGGATGGGGCCAGGCTCTTCTCAGTGGTGCCCAGGGACAGAACAAGGGGTAACGGGCACAAACTTGAGCATAGGAAGTTCCACCTCAACATGAGGAGGAACTTCTTTGCTGTGAGGGTGGCAGAGCCCTGGCACAGGCTGCCCAGAGAGGTGGGGGAGTCTCCGTCTCTGGAGACATCCCAACCCCGCCTGGACGCGTTCCTGTGCCACCTGCTGTGGGTGACCCTGCTCTGGCTGAGGGTTGGAGGAGGTGATCTCCAGAGGGCCCTTCCACCCCTATGATTCTATCAATTCTATGAATTCTATGAATTCTCCTTTCTGTAGACACTCCCAAGCCTCTACTCCTTCTCCTCCTTTAAACACTCTACTCCTAACATGTTACAAAGCATGCCACTCTGCATATTCTCCCTGCAAGCATATTCTGGTTTCCTTCAGTTCCTTCTCACATTTATATTTAAATATCCTTCTACTTGCTCCAGACCACCCCTACACATACTTGGCCTCCTCCAGCTCCTCCGTGCGCTGAATGGCGTCTGTCTCGTATTTGGTTCTCCACTGGGCCACTTCGCTGTTGGCCTTGGACAGGGCACGCTGCAGCTCCCCCTTGGCCTCCTGCTCCTCCTCATATTGTTCCCGCAGCAAGTCACAGTCGTGGCGAGCAGACTGCAAGGCGTGGGCCAGGGCGTTCTTGGCCTGGGTAGTTAAAAGTATACAAGTTGTCAAAATATTGTGACTGGATTTTTTTACTTTAATTTCAATAAAACCTCCACAACTCACTGCCCATGTGCAACTGCTAGAGTAACAGAAGGAGCAAAGTGAGTAACATTAGGGACTCTGTGTTTCAGACTTGAGGTTGTTAAACAAGATCAGGTGCTTGTCAGTCTTGTCTGGGATACTGCCTCTCCAACTCATCTACACCAAGTGCTTCAGGCAAAGGCAGCGGAAATCCAGCAACAGTCAAGGTGGGAATTATCCCTCAAGAGGTTTCCCCACAAGCTTTTCCGGTAGAATTTGGTGTTTATCTGAAGGTGGAAGAAACTTTAAACTGTGTTGTCTCATCTAACCCAGGGTACATCTGCACTCCTGGTCTCTTTCTTTTTTTTGTTTGCTGCTGTGTTCTTTGCCTCAGGGATTTCCCGTAGCAGTCAGGTATGCACAGAGAGCTATTTTCATTCACTTCGCTCAAGATTTTGAACTTCAGAAAGCGTGGTGAGAAGTGCTTAAACTGTCTTCCTTATTTAATGTCTCATGTCTCTTCTGTGTGTTATACTGCAAGGCAACGTTCAAAAGTTTTACTGTTCTTATGTCTCCACCTTTCTCTGAGGAGAAATCTCATTTATTTTTTCAGCTCATTGATTTATTTTACAATTTGTTGGTCCAAATTAAAACAAGTCAGTTACCTTATTTTCTTCCTCTAGTTGTCTCTTCAGCTCTTCAGTCTGCTGGGTGAAAGCGTGTTTGCCTCGAGTCAACTGAGATATCAAGGACTCCTTCTCTTCCAGTTGCCGAGTAAGTTCACCTAATGAGAAAGCATGTATTTTTTTAGACAGAGATACGAGATATAAAACATACAAATGAGAAGAGCTAGCCATATGGAAAGAGATTACAAGATACAATGTGGTAAAATGAACGGAGAGTAACAATTTCATTCCCAACAGTAGGAGAAAGCTATCAAAGATAAATGTTGTGCTGTCATTTTTATTGACAGTGCTGCTTTTGGTTTGGTTTTATGTTTCCTTGGATGGAATTTTGATGACTGCCACCAGGAGGAAATTCTACAGTCTGAGTTTTGTTCAGATCACCCAGTGATGAATATATTACAAAATACACAGGCAGTCAGACAGCGTATTTAAGAACTTGGCACAGGACGATTACATTTCATCTAGGGACACACCATTCTCAGTCTGTAGACGTGTTTTCTGCATGTTCAGATCATTAATTAGTCGCATATGTTCATCATCTTTGGTTCTGACTTCACTGAACTGGTCTTCGAGAGCTCGGCACATCTTTTCCAGATTGCTCTGTTAAGAGATAGAAAGCATATCCTTCAGCTCATCTAATTGTTCAGAAAATCAATGGTAGTCATGAGAAATGTTTCTTCCTGTGCAGCAACCAGGTCATATGAGGAGAGGCTGAGGGAGCTGGGCATGTTTAGCTTGGAGAAGAGGAGGCTGAGGGGAGACCTCATTGCCCTCTACAGCTCCCTGAGAGGAGGGTGCAGAGAGGTGGGGGTTGGCCTCTTCTCCCAGGTGAATAATGACAGGACCAGAGGAAATGGTCTGAAGCTGCGGCAGGGGAGGTTTAGGTTAGATATGAGGAGGAATTACTTTACTGAGAGTGGTCAGGCCCTGGGACAGCCTGCCCAGGGAGGGGGTTGAGTCCCCATCCCTAGAGGTATTTAAGAAACGTCTGGATGTGGCACTTCAGGGCATGCTGTAGTGGCAGAGATTGTAGGTTGTTTGTTTGTGGTGGGTTTTTTGTTTGTTTGTTTGTTTTTTTTTTTTTGGTGTGTGTATGGTTGGACTCGATGATCTCAAAGGTCCTTTCTAACCATGAAGATTCTATAATTCTATGATTCTATGATAACCTTGGCTTTGGAGACAGACTCCATGTTACTGGCCAAGTCGTCAATCTCCATCTTCAGCTCACTCTTCTCCTTCTCCAGCTTCTGCTTCACTCGCTGCAGGTTGTCGATCTGCTCCCCAAGCTCAGCTGTGCTGTCCGCGTGCTTCTTGCGCAGGGCGGCAGCCGTGGCTTCGTGCTGCAGCGTGGCCTCTTCGAGGTCACGACGCATCTTCTGAAACTCTGCCTCACGCTTCTTGTTCATCTCAATCTGAGCAGCGGTAGCTCCTCCTGCTTCTTCCAGGCGCTCGCTGATCTCCTCGAGCTCCCTCGAGAGGTCAACTCGCTGCTTTTCAGTCTTTGCACGGATTGCACGTTCAGCCTCAATTTCCTCCTCCAGTTCCTCTATTCGAGCCTGTGAAAATTATTTGGTTAAATGAGGACTTCTGAATAGACAGATTTGAAATTATCATTAAGGAATAAAGAGGAAACTTTCACATCCATTCATATCAGCAGAGTGAAACACCACTAGAAATTTCACTGAATTGTGTCCTAGGATGTACAATAATCAGTTTTGGAACAGTAGTGAATATAAAACCTGATATTTTATGTTACAGCTCGGAATGATTTATTATGTTATGAAGGATCTCCTAATTAATTTTTCTGAAGAAATAGGGGATGTGTCACTGGAAAACGTAAAGGAATGTGAGTTTATTAGAAATCTCTCAAAGGTCAGGCCAAAACAAAGCAGTGTCCTCTCTCCATCAAGAAGGAAGACGGAAGGAACCTTGAGATGAGCACCATGGAATAATAGCATTGAAGGGAACTGTCTTCCTGGCTCTGTATTTAGAAGGTGATCTCTGTCCTGATCATGACAGATTATTTCACATTCTATTGTTTTCTTAGAAAAGTCATACTCAGTGGCCTCACTACTGTTCTACCTCGGTATGTGATCCATTTTCAAAGTCTGCCACAAGCTTCACTTAAGAAATTCCTTACATAGTTATGTATGATTAGAGGCGAGAGCTGCTGTAAAAGTGCCCTGAGACGGGAACAGGTTAATAGTTTTAATCATGCATTCATTATTCATGCATGCAATAGTTTCATTCATGTAGAACAGTCTAAGACTAAATATTAAGCAATTCTTAGGAAGCTGTGTTTGGCTACTAAAAATATCAATAACTCTTAGACTTTACCTGAAGCTCCTTAATTTTCTTTTGCAGCTGAGAACTTTGAGCTTGCTCATCTTCAATTTTACTTTGCAACTGGCTAATTTCAAAATCCTTTCTGTTAAAGAACAAGAATGCAAATTCAATATGGTTAAGATAAAATCCGAATTTTAGAATTCAGAGCATAAAAAAGTCAGTGCAATACTTTTTTAGCCTGTCATCCATCTGTTGCTTATCATTTTCCAGATCCATGATGGAATCCTGAGACATTTTCAGATCTCCCTCCAGTTTTCTCTTTGCTCTCTCAAGGTCCATTCGCAGTTTCTTCTCTTGTTCCAGAGACCCCTCAAGCTAAAACACATAGAACATACTTTGAAAGTAACTGTTCTTGATTTAAAAAACTAACTAGAGTTGGAAATTGATGAATAGAGAAAACAATCAGATCTTGCATATAATTCTCATCTCCATCTCTGCTACACTCTCGATGCAAGATCAGAGCTGACATTACGATTTGGTTTCAGGAATTAAGCTGTCTGCGGCTTGTCAGTGCACAGTTGAAATGCAAGTTTTTAAAAAATACAGAAATTAAAATTTTCCAGTGGCTGCTGTTCCTAACATATAGACTGGTAAATATTGACAAATTCCCCGTGTTCATAAATTCCTGGAGTATATCCACACTGCACAGTAAGAGACCACAAATAACTCTGCAGCAAACTTCAAACTGCCCCAGCTATACTGCTCCAGCTAATTGCTTAAAATGGGACACAAAAGTCTGCAATGCTGAAATATCCAATGATGAACATAGTTTAAATAGGCAGGGAAGGATGAAAGATGTACGGATTCTGGAATACCCTGTCAACTGGCGGTGCTTTATTAGCTGCAATTACTAAAGCTGCCCTGTCTGCTTTAGGTGTTGCTTATACTCCCAACTACAGATTTCTAGTCTCTTCTAATCTGTCAGAGCATCCACCTACAAAACCCAAAAACTTTTTCTTACATCATCTACTTGCTGTTCCAGTTTGGTCTTGGTTTTGGTGAGTGTGCTGACTTTGTCTTCCTCGACTTGCAAGTCATCCAGTGTCTGATGGTGGGCGTCCTGGAGGGCCTTTTTCTCCTTAGTGAGTTTAGAAATATTTTCATCCAGAGCTGCCATCTCTTCAGTAAGATTCTTAACCTGTGAGACAGCCAGCATCCATACTATGGGGGGGTGCCTTGAGAAATGACAGACTGAGAACACAGTGAGTGCACCCTTGCAAAATGTTGCATGGATGTAATCAAAATGTGCTCCACAGATGGTCTACATCATTCATGACGAGGGTAGCAACAAGTGTCATGCCTGACAGTCAGACCTCTCCGGTCCTGCAATGGTAGGAATTCTTGCTTTAATTGTTTTTGACTACCAGCCCTATCCTGCTGAATTCTATACTGGAACATGTGCTAGGTCTTCACTTGCCTCTGCCAGCTTTCCCCACTGGGATTTACAAAAGGTATCTGAGTTGTTCTTACTCAAAAAAAGTATTTCCTGTATGTGGTATGTTTGTTAGGCAAAGAGCTGTATATTCTCAGCAAGTGAGGTTCTTTAAAAAGATATCAAGTGCCAAGCACAGCCCAGGATATGTTAATTTGTCTATAAAAGTCAATGAAACACAGTAACATGAAAAAGAACCTTATGCCCCTGGAACAGGTGATCACAAATTTAGGGCAGGAAGTCCTAAGAGGTCTGCTTTATCTTGGAAACTTATTCCTTGTACTTCAGTGGAGCATTGCACACCAGCAACCTTATCTCAAACATGTCAGGTGCTGTGCATTAGCCTGTCTGACCCTTGCTTCCCATTTGTCTCATTCTGAGGGGAATGCCTGACAGTAGGGATAAGGATAAGGATATCCTTATCCTGGATGGATGGATACGGACCATCCACTCTGCTAAGTGCTTTAGCTGTATGGCCCAGAGACCTTATAAGACACTCCCTCATCCTAATACCCAGTCCCAGCTAGATTTCCTCTAAGCATTAGTATAGAAATGTCCAACATATCTGTAATTGCAAACCTAGAATTGTTTTCCTTGCAATTTGTAAACCTATTGCTTTCCGTGATGGCAGTGAAGGGAACCTCAGGGCTGTAATTACATCTCTGCTAGTACTGTCTCCACCGCAGGACTGAACACTGTCACCACAGATGTGGGCTTTTGAATTCTAACACACGTATCTCAATTCTGTCTCTTCACATTGATTGTTGAGATGTATGTGAAAGGACCTGTGCTTTTACTGGGAGATAAATGAGTTAATGACCACCTGATACAGACTCCCCTTGCTTCACTGAGAGTATGAACTTTGGAAGTCAGGAAGAACTCTCATCGTGTTGTCAAGTCAATGGAGAGAAAGGATGTCCATCCTAGCTGAGACCTGGGCTTTTAAATATGAGAGGATTATAAGAAAACATTTGACATCTGCAAAATCAGTTCTTCTCAATGCATGTGAGAAAGGACCAGCATAGCCATTCTGTGCTGAGCTACTCACAAACATACTAGTCCTCCATTATCCACAGGAGACACAAATATACCGGTTCCTTATGACTGCAAATAGCCAAATATGTAATTCTCTATCAAGCACCATAACAACCTCTTAACTCTTTTTGAACTGTCACAGAAGATATATTTTTCCTAAGAGGAAATTATAATTTTAACAAAAAATTTTCTGTCACAAGTGGTTAAGTGGCAGTACCTCTCTCCTATGCCTTGCCACATATCACTTCCATTCAGAGCACGTAGGAATGGCTGCAACTTTCCACAATACTGAAAAGTGTCTGGGAAAAATGTCTGGGGAAGAATAATTCACTAATTCCTCCATCACCTTATTCTCTGTTGCATGCTTCTCCTTTTCCACTTTGGCCAGAGTTAGTTCAAGATCATCAATATCTTTCTTCAGCTCAGAGCACTCATCTTCAAGTTTCCTCTTCTTTGCTGTCAGTTCAGCATTCATCTCCTCTTCATCCTCAATTCTTTCACTTAGTTCTTTAATTTTAGCTTCCAGCTGGATTTTACTTTTGATGAGTCCTTCACATCTCTCTTCAGCATCAGCTAGGTTTTCACTCTCCTGTCACAACATATTGAAGGCACGTTATGTTTATCATAAAAATGACAAAAGGCAACATATGCTGTTCAAGCGCCATCTCCAGGAAACTGATTGCACAAGTCAGGGCAGAATTTCTTTTGCAAATCACAGTAATGTACACGATTTGATCATGAGGAAATTGTTCTGCTCAGTCATGACTTAGGAAAGTGAACCATAATCCCATGGTAGAGACACTTCCTTTCAACTGGTCAGAAGGTTTGGCTACAATATCATGGAATAAACTCACAGGGTTTAGTTATAACAAGAAACCTGCAAGGAATCGCTGAGATAAATAGGTGAGTAGCAAACTGAATTTTCATGAAAGCATGAGCTTAGATGTGGATTTGTAAAACATATAGAATTTCAATAGTCTTTCACAGAGTGTTGGATGATTCTATCTTTAATAAGGTCCTCCAACTCTAATGACACAGGTCAGACTGTCTCTCCCCAGACTTCCTCTCCCTCTTTACTCACATGAGGCTGACCTTTCTTCTACCATTCTCTAACTTTTCTTTCAGCCAAGACAGGGTCAGGCTTGACCTAAATTTTAGCCTGCAACTTTTACTATAACTAACATTTTGAGACACATGATTAAGAAATAAAGTTTTTTCTAAATTAATGCTACTGTGATGTATTCTAGGCAGAATACCAGAAAAGATGTCTGTTGCCTCCCAGAAGAGTTACGGGTAAAAGCCATCACTGCAGTAACAGAAGATGGTATGTTTAATTCTCTCTCAGATTCTGACTGAAACCCATAGCTCAATGAACATCGTGGGTAGTGAGTGTGCATCTTCTAAGGCAAACTTGGTGAAGATGGTCCTTGAGGAATCTTTCAAGCAGGGTTGATAGAAACTCCCTCAGGAAAATGGGACTTATCAAGAAGACAGAAAGGACTGTTCTAGTACTGAAACAGCGAGAAACTGGGAGTCAAGGAAGAGTCAGACAACACACTTGAGGGCAATGGTCTTTCATGTTCTAAAGTCTGAAATCTGAGTGCTTTGAAAGGCAACCAACGTTGAAAGTTAGTTAACCTAGTTAAACCTGCATTTCTTGGTTTCTTTGGCTTACCATCCACCAAGGGGTTAAAGCGAAGCCCCAAATGCTTGTAAACTAGGTTGGTTCTGGAGAACAGAGCATTATGTACCAAGAAGGGTACAAAGAAGCTCAGAAAACAGAGTGAGGTTAAGTTGAAGTTCTGAAGAAGCATTCAGGTAATGAATCTGACCTTCAGCATGCACAGTTACAGCCCCAGTACTTGAAACAATTCAGGACTCTTGTCAAAACCCAACGGGTTCAAAAGCACGTGGCAAGTGACAGGTCCACTTGCACCAGACTGCCCTTGGCCACATAATATCTTGTCATCTTCTAATACCTGACAATATTCCTGTCTTATGCAATTTCAATCTCTGTTCAGCAGTGTTCCAGAGAAAAGAACCAGTCTTTGTTCCACAGTTTCCCTCCTGTCTCTGACAGAAAAGCACCCCTGCCCTGGCTCCATATTATCGCAGTCAGCAGGTGTGGAAACAGCCTGTATTTCATCCAGAACCAGGTACCATAGTTAGGAGTACATTGTGTATACTGTGGAAAATCTGATTCTTCCACTGGTGATTGCTTAATGGTGAAGTGGGTTTATATGGGAACACAGTTAGAATTTCCTGTATTCATACTGGTGGTAAAGTTTTATGTGTGGTTTGTAATCACTTTGCTTAGGTGTAAATGATAAGACCAGATACAGAGCAGTGCAGAATCTGGCCCTGTTCCATATCTGTTTATGAAGGACAATGGAAAAGAGAAGGGAAAGAGCAGCAGAAGAAAAGGAAGTGGGGTGAATCTGAAATTGGAGGTTACTCACAGATTGAACCTGGAGCTGCAGGTCATTTTTCTCTTGCAACAGGGTCACCATTTTCTCCTCCAGCTCTTTCCTCTTTGCCTCAGACTTTGCAAGCTCTTCCTTGGTTTTCTCAAACTCCTCCTTCATGTTGGCCATCTCCTTCTCAGATTCCGCACTCTTCAGCAAGGGCTTCATCTTGAAGTACAGCTTCATCCAGGGCCAGTGCTTGACATTCATGAATGCACGAATGTTGTATTGGATGATATAAATGGATTCTCTGAAAACATATGGAAACACAGTTTATGAGGGTTGTGAGACTTGGGTTGCAACCAGACTCTGATTATTGGCCATATGGCATCAGCGTTTTCCTCAAGGAACTTTTGCATGAGACTTTTTTCCTCACCTCCCTTGCTTTAACAACAGAGTAATTTTGGGCCCTTGATTGCAGAATGGCTGGTTCAGTAGAATGAACAATAACTGTCTGGTTGTAAGAGGGAGAAACATTCCAAAACAGACAAACTTCTCTGGTGTGTTGCCTGGGAATCTCTGAGACTTTCCTCAGTCTCAAAGAAAGTGCAAGTGCTCAGGTGAATGCCAGGATGAAAACGGACATCCTTGAAGTACTGCTGCTGAGATTACAAATCTGGGAGTTACTGTTAATTGTGGCAACAGCAGCTTGATGTTTTTTGGGTCACTCCAAATACTGTATTAGAAATGATTAAGACAGAAATGGAAAAGAAAAATTAAATATTTTTATGCTATTGAATGCAAAAGAATGTTGTTGATGCCCAGAGTTCAAGGGGAGATTAGACAGTTCCTTGCAGAGAAATCCAGTAAGAGTTATTGAATTGTTAGAAGCTATCCCTGTCTCTGTAAGACCCTGAGCTAAGTATGCACTACAGAGTATTACAAATAAAAGCAGGTGGTTGGCAGATCATCTTGTACAATTATGTGATCTTTGCTGCCCCTAAAGCTTTCACTTGTCAACAACATTTGAGAAAGTTTGCTTGGCTGGCTCAGTGCTGCCACTCCTACATTCTAAATTTGCATGATTCATCCCATCTTAAAGGGAGAGAGCTGAAATGGGAAAGGTATCTGGGATGATCAAAAGTATGGAGAACCTTCTCTGTACAAGCTGTAATTGTTCATCTTAGATGACGGAGCCATGAAAGAAAATTAAAGAGGAGAGCAGACAGTGACCATATGCCATTGCTTACAAAACTGAAGTGATCCAGTGAAGTTACCAGACAACATGTTCAAAACAGACAAACCTTAGCACTTGTTCAGTTGGCTATCTCTGTCACAAGGTTCTTTAAAGGTTGAAAATGGTAAGTGCATTCTTGGAGAAAAGGTTTATGGTTAAACGCTATCATGGTCCCGCTGCATGCAGAAATACTCTAAAACTGACAAACTTCTCTGGCATGTTGCCTGGGAATCTGTGGGACTTTCCTCAGTCTAAAAGAAAGTGCAAGCGCTCAGGTGAATACTAGTGGTGAATACTAGTCTAAATAGCCATTGCCAGAATTTGTGAGGCCATAACAAGAAAACTATTAGTTTGTGCTTGCTCTGTGTCCCCTAATCTTAATAAGGGTCTTTCCCAACGACAGTTTTGGCCTGAGACAGTACACTGCATTGCTGGACTTACGGTCTGCTAGTGTTTTCTTATATTACCTTCTTTCATTCATCTTTTTAAATTCAGCTCTCATGAGGAACCCTCTGCACATAGCTTGTGTATGAGTGATGAGGCTCACAAGCTTCTCATCTCTCATCTCTTCTAGGAGTCCCAGGAGACCTGCCTTGAAGAACACCTAGAACATAAAAGAGGGTCAAATAGTTTGAGGCTTAGGTGGATACACAGCCATTGGCAGCTGATGCAGGGCAGTACAAGGCAGTTTTGGAAGAGTAAAGTTAACAACTAGAGAAATTTTGTTTCAGTATTCATATCCTCAGTGTTCCTGTGATCCATGACAAGTCACTCTATGTATAATCTAATAACATTATTGCAGTGTTATTTGATGTCTGCTCCAGAGCAGGTTGTGGAAGGCTTAGCTTATCAGTAGTTATTAAAACAAAGAGTTAACTTTCAATTTAGTACTACATCCTACTCTGTCTCTCCACTTGTACTCTACCCTTCTATGTCAGGCTCAAGATTTGCTCTGTAAACTGACTTAGAGGTGGTTTGAGAAGCATGCATGATGATGGCTGTTCAGTAGTGTAGGTGTGCAGTCTTTTGTCTAGAGATAGTGCTGCCTTGTCCGTGCTGATCAGAGGATCAGTGTCCCACCTCATACTGCTTCGGATATGGAAGACAGACTTGTGTGTGCGCCTAAATCCCCTGAAAAGTCTGACTGTCCAAACTTGTCTGAGCCTGTCTAACTTGCAATGATATAAATGACCTTTCTCACCTGGCAGGAGAAAGAGGCTTCTCTAGTCCTAGTTGCAGCCACGCTGGGTCATTCTGGTAGTGTGATGTTCCCAGGGCATCACACATACCCTCACACATACCCCAAGAACCAGACAAGTTTTCTGTACCCCCTCTTGCTGGTGGTGTACTTGGTTTCTAATCATCGTGAAGGCTGATTTCATGTGCAAGAAATACTTTCAACGAACAATATATTTTTTGTCATTATTTATACCCACTCTTCCATGAGGACTTTACCTTGGTGTGGCCAAATCTGTATTGGTTGTGGTCAACATCAATGGAGGAAAGCAGCTTTTCTGAAGCCTTTTTGCTGTCAATGAATTGGCCTTCTGGAATGGCTGAGGCATTAAGAATCTTATACCTGTGGTAAGACAAGTTGCAAGGACTGATTGCAAACAGGGTGAAGAAGGTAGGATCCATCGTGTATCATAAAATATATGGAAACTGAGCTATCTGAAAGAAACCGAATATGCCATCTGAAATCCAGACAGTCTTGGCTGAACAGAACATGATGACAAGGGGCCATGTCTACCCTTCGGAGGAATTTTTTGATTGTGTAACAACACAGTATGTTGTTACATATAAAATTAATGTTTATACTTAAGAATGTCTGCAGGAAGAACATAGTGAGAACTTGTCAACCTCTTCTCATCTTGTTTCATTGATCATTCATTGATCATTCATTGATTTCATTGATTCATTGATTGAGGAACTCTACTCAAAATAAAGCTGAAAATGAATTAAAACTACTAACAAAAATCAGCTATATTCTAAAGGGAATACAGATCTTGCAGTGCTCACAGTCCCTACAAGTTGTACCACTGAATCCTTGAGTTTGGACTAAAAATGGCATGGTGTTATTCTGTAAATGCTAACAGCAATCTGAGCATTTCACAAGGTAACTTAATGATTAAGGTAATCCTGTGTCATGGACAGAACCACCTAATCTTTCTAAAGGGATTTCTTCAGTTACATCAATGAGGATGTGTAACTGTACGTTGGAGCACTTCTTATTCTCAAGTCTATCTTGAAAGAAAATACGTAAAATCAAGACAGTGATAATGGTGTACTGAACTTATTTGTTTTAGACTTCGAGTGCAGTTCCTCCTGAGCTTCGACACATTTCCTTGGAACTATAAAGCATTTTTTGGTTCTGGACCATGGCCGTTATGGATAGGTTCCTTCACCTTTCACATCAAATTATTATTTGGCAAGTGAGACCAGCTAATTCCTTACTGAACGTCATGTTGCAGAGCATTTTCAGACCATTTCACACCAGTTCAGCATGAAAGATGCTACTGTTACATTTAATTATAACAGCAGCCATTTCTGATTCAGCACTTTATAGCAATGGAGCTCAAATGAACCAGTTTAATTGTCTCCATTTTAAAGATGACGAAAACAAGTCACAGCACACAGGCCGGCGACAGAGCACCAGCAAAGCCCTGGATTTTTGAATGCTTAGTCAGTACTCTGTAAGGAGGCTGTGCTGATGTGTATTGTTTTTCTAGATATACTCTGGGGTACAAATAACAGTCTATAATGCTATTTAATTCATTACCCTACAAGCATTTTGCATATCTTCGAATCATCGGGCATTGACTACAGTTTAGAAATGATACCTGGTTCTGATGAATCAAGAAATCTCTGGTCTGATCAAAGAGGGAAAAGACTGGAAGGACCTAAGATGGTATTAATGACTTAGTTCCCTCAAATGCCACTAATCTAGTCTGATTCAGAGGGTGTCTCTCCATGATGTCACCAGACTTGTCACCTGATTGGTAGGTTTACTTTTTTAACTGTCAGTAATAACTGAAGACCTACCGTTGCTTAAAGTCCGCATAAAGGATTCTGCTTGGAAACCCCTTCCTGCAAATTCGAATGCCTTCTAGAACTCCATTGCACCGCAGCTGATGCATCACCAAGTAATGATCCATTTCACCTTAAACAAAATACATCCATCATGACTCTCCTTTTCTTCCAAGGAATCTTCATATGTATTAGCATTCCAGAATAACTTCCCTTGATGAAATTCAACCAGTTCTTGATTAAAGATGCAGGAAGAGAAGACAGAACGTGCCTTCAGTTCATATAAGTTGCAGAGAGCTGCTTCGGTGGGCTGAGCTTTACTAAGATTGTTAGGTCTGGCAGTGCTTGTGAATCTCCAATGGCCAAAAGGCATAAGGCCACATTACTCAAAAATGGCAGGAGACTGCTTTAGGAGACCAGGGGAAAAATCTTCAACAGCATCAGCATCACCATTGGATGTAGGCAGAGCAGCACAATGTACCATCTAGACAAGCAGCTCTTCACATTACATAAGACTTTACCTTGGACCTGCCATGCAACTATTGACTATAATTAAACTGGATGAGATTTGATAGCTAGATAGATTCCAACACAGAAGAATAAGCAAGTTGTTTAAAGCTCTCAGTCTGCTTGTAGAGGACAGTTGATTAAAATTGGAAGAATTATCTTTCTCCTTCTAAAATATCTATTGGGTATAACAATTAACTGTATAATTAAGTATTACTCCCAAGTATTACAAACAAAGTACAACTGGCAGAATAAAACTTTGTCATGCAGAAATTTCCATCAGCTGCTAGAGACATTAATTCACGCAGAATGGTCCATACCCTTAACTTTCTCTTTTCAGTGTAATCAATAAAGGTTTACCCAAAGGACAATTGTTAGAAAAGTCAAGCTCAACAGCCTAAAACCAGCTAAAAATGAGAAAATGTTCAGTTTCTCTTACATCACTTCACCATCCTTAATTTCACTCACAGAGTACTACTTTTCTTTTTCTTAAAAG
The DNA here is from genome assembly GCA_013400035.1 of Rynchops niger. NCBI lineage: Eukaryota > Metazoa > Chordata > Aves > Charadriiformes > Laridae > Rynchops > Rynchops niger. The sequence goes on along the minus strand of VXBH01000419.1, from coordinate 20,973 downwards.
GCAAAAGTCAAGATTCCCTCTGAGTCACCTCTGTCAAAACAACCAACTGAACATTAAAATGACAGCTGTATCTGGCAAAATCATTCATTCAGATATGCTTTTCTATTTTAGTAGGTTTCCTTAATTCTCCCCTTACACCTCTTGACTGTCAAGACCCCAGTGGGATTCCTCTTTCTTCACTTTAGGATATGAAGTGTGGACATTTCCATTTGGGCTTCATTTATAGTCAGTGGAGCGAACAGTTTCTTCTAGGATGTGATTCATCTCATCCTAAGATAGATGCATAAAATGTCCCAGATGAGTCATACCTTAAAATGCCAGCTTCTCTCCACTGAATATAACAGGAGTTTAGATGAATAGCTGAAATGTGAATGTCATACATATGTGTGTTGCTTAAATCCTGCTTGTGGTCTTCAGGGTTCACCAGAGAGACGTAAACAAGAAAGGTAAGAAATGTTCTGAAATTGGTCTTTTGGTTCCTGCGCAGATTAAACAAATGCTAAGCTCCTGTTTCCTGGCACTCCTCCTGCATCCACTACATTCTACCAGTATCAACCTTATCATTCTACCAGTATCAGACCTCATAATGATTAGACTCCTAAAACCATACGGGCAAGTCTTTCCTCAAGGAGTTTAATTTAATGGTCACATGAAAATACTCCCAAAATTAACTGTTCTCGGAGACTAAACCCTTTGTGAGAGTTTAATATTTAATTAAATAAAGGAAAAAAAACTAACTTTATATGAAAATGCTTTCGAACTGCTAGCAGCACCCAGCAGCTTGTACATGGAATTCTACAAATGATATACAATTTCTTTGACAGTCCTCCAGCTCAGTGAATCAGGTCCTAACACTGAATATTTAGAAATTGGTAAGCGGTCTTGGACTGAACCCAGCAGTTCTGAATGACACTGTGGTACATAAAACTAAGATTTGTTAGGGATTTCTTAATACTCTTGCCCATAACAGACAGTTTCATCAGCTGCAATCAATTCCATCTTTATCGTCTTCAGCTCTGTACACACATAAAGCAAAGATGGATAAGTGTTGTAGACCATGTAATGCTCAACATTTTACAGTCATGGTAAACAATACAAGGTTTACTTGGGCACTGTCCTGCAGGCCAACCCCCACAAGAACTTCATGTGCAATGGGAGCTGTTTTGGTGTGGAAGCCAAGCAAGCCGATGCCGATCAGTCTTATATGTCTTCAGAATATAATGATGGACTTACCAGGTGTCTTGGTCTCATTAGGAATCAGGCAACGCACAAAGTGAGGATGGGTACTTCTCAGGTTAGTCATCAACTTGTTTAGATTTTCCTGTGATAGAACAAATCATGGGTTTGAGCTTTGAGCTACAAAACCTCTGCATTTCTATTCAAATGTCAAGGCGTTATAGAATCACAGAATGGTTTGCATTGGAAAGGGCCTTTGAAGATGATCGAGTACAACACCTTTGCCATGGGCAGGGGCATCTTTCACTAGATCAGGTTGCTCCGAGCACTGTCTAACTTGACCTTGAACACTCCAATGATGGGGCCTCCACAACTTCTCTGTGTAACCTATTCCAGTGTCTCACCACCCTCAGAGTAAAAATATTTCTTCCTTATGTCCAATCTAAACCCACCCTCTTTCAGGTTAAAACCATTGCCCCTTACCCTGTGTGGAATAATTACTAAATTGGCCAAGAATACAAAAGCACAGCATTGTTCACACATTAAGGAAAAGTATAAAATCAATAAGCTTCTGAGGTAGAATACAGCCGCAGCTGGCACACAAAGAATGCAACATCTGCAATTCCCTGTGCAAGTTTGCTTGCAAAGCTACATGAGGGATGGTACGAAATGTTAGCATTCCATGGCCTTGCCTTGTGACGAATAGCAGGTATAGGAATGAGATGGTACTATGGAACCAATAAGCTGCCTACTCGCTAGCCTGAGCCAACATTTTGTCAAATTTTGATGAAATGCTGTCCTTTGTGCGAACTTTGCTCATCATAAGGTACCAAAACACACCTCCATCCCGAGGGCTACCTGCCGCCAAGGTGCGACCACTCATAATAAAAGAATTTATGACTAAAGTCACTCAAACTCCACTTTGAAGATAAAAAATAGTAGAAAAATAGCCCGAGAGAGAGGGGATATCAAGGAAGATACCATCACGAACAAGTCGAGGAGAACTCCATCACTGACTTCCCTGACCAGCCGATGGGCTGAGCCTTTCTTCCCCCCCATAGGGACGACTTTGAGTAAGGCTTAGATTATACCGAGTGTTTCCTCGGGGAATTTAGAAATCTGCCTAGAGAATCTCTTTCCTACATTTATAGCCAGGCTGTATCATTTATAACTTTGTCGCTGTTTTGTATATGTAACAATACTTTCATTTTCACGTGCTTTGCAGACAGTGTATTTATCACTGGCAATCCTAAGAACCTATATACCTGTTGTTTAAATAAACTGCACTGTTTAAGTAGCTGGTCATTTCGGTTTGTCGCTGAACGCACCCAAAGACTGGAGAGTGGCCATGCTAGTTCATGAGCACGACTAGACTGAAGGTGCAGTCCACTAATAGTGTACCGAAATTGTAACAGTTTAATCCCTATTAAACGCGACTGGACGGATCGTGGTGAATTAGGCATCACTCAGAATTTAAACAGAGATGCACCTGGCCTCCCACCTCGGTGAGGAGTTTTAGAACGCAAGGGAGTTTATTTTCTCTTTCCCAGGCTGAACAACCCCAACTCTCTCAGCTTTTCTTCATAGGAGAGGTGTTCGAGCCCTGAGATCGTTTTTGTGGAAGCATGGCTCATTTAAAAGAAAATTCACGTACCCTGAACACAGCAGACACCGTCTGGAAAGAGCCCCCCTTCTTCTTAGCACCCTTCTTGCCACCACCGCTGTCACCTTGGAAGAAGTGGATGGGAGGTGAACAGTTAGAGTAAGCAGGATGTTTGGTAGGCCTCACCTTCCTTTATTTGGTCATGGGCCAATAAAATAATTATTTTTAAATTTTAAATACTGACTCACTGCTGCATGAGAGTTTTAGTGAACGGTGGCTAGCTGGCTGTTGATCACTATATGGTATATTTGGTCTCAGATGCATGATTTAAGTTGCATCATAACGTATATGGCTTTGGTGGTATGAAACACTATGGTCTGACATAAGTTTCATAAGAGCGCACTCTGTGCTACTGGTCACATTGCTTTTACTTACAGACGTAGCCCCATTTTTAATTTTTTATTTTTACTTCTGTGAAAGGCCACAAGAATGTGGCTCAGCAGTGGACATTTGTTTATCAGTGCAGTGAAGTCTTCTTTTGAAAAATCTACTGATCCAATGTTCCAGGTAAGGAATAGGGATCTATTCTGAGTTATGGCAGCCCCAAGGCAGGAAGCAAATTATAGTCTCAGGAGTACAAGTCCAGGCAGCTCAGTGCCTTTTAATATTTGCTGCTCTGTTGAAGCCAATTAAATTGAAACTTAAATGGAGTCTTTCTGCTCCAAACTTTACACCTTATCCAAAAGTTATCCCCACAACCTTTTCTTCTCACCTTCCCTATGTTGATGTTACCTGCAAGGACCACAGTGGACTCATCCCCAGTATTTCCTAGGCACTTGCTCAAACACATGGTTTTGTCAGTCAAACTGAACTGCAAGAAAGTCCCCATGCGGTACTTTCTTGAGCACCAAACCCCGCTGTTCATATGCCTGATGGCTGAGGTCACTACTACTGTATACTGCCTCTTCTTTTTGCCCAACATCCAGGCTGACAGAATATCGGGGTTTTTTTTTTAGAAATCTGGCCTTTTTTGGTAAGGCAGACCTATTGATGATCCAACTTGATGGTCTCCAGCCATCAAAAAGAGCAAGAGATTGGACTGTTCTCTGATGCCCGTAGAGGACTTCTAAGTTATATTCTCTCTCTCTCATTTTCCCTTGCAACACCAGGACTGCTCAGCTGGATATGAAGTAGTTTCATGGTCTCCTTTTAGTTCTTCCAGTTCACCCCAAGAAACAAAACCCTGTCCCCAAAGGCTATAAAGTGCTTGCACTTTGAACGTATACTTTGCAGCTGTCTAGAGGATGAATAAGCATGCACATAATTCAGAACACAGCAAGTCAGGAAACATACACCTCTTGTCCCTTTGTTTTGAACTTGCTGAGTTTTACTTCGCTGCACCACATGAATGTGGTGTTTTCAGCAGTTCTGCGTGTTTGTATCTTAGTTTTGGCTTATCTGGGTGCACAAAAGAACGGGCTCACGTTAGGGGATGATAGAGAGTCTAGACTATGCCACAGAGAGGAGAAGCAGAAGTAGACTGTAGTTGATTCTTGCCTTATTGATCATCACTGAAAAAGCACTTACTTGTTTCTGCACCAGCATAGTTAGAGAAAAGGAAGGACAGCAGCTTCAGGGATGATTTCTGGTACAGCCCCACAACAGTTTCATTCAGGGGGTCCTTGTTCTTGTCAAGCCAGCCAGTGATGTTGTAGTCCACCGTGCCAGCGTAGTGTATCAGGGAGAAGTGGGCCTCAGCCTTGCCTTTGGCAGGTTTGGGCTTCTGGAAGTTGCTTGACTTGCCCAGGTGCTGGTCGTAGAGCTTGTTCTTGAAAGAGGTGTCAGTTGCCTTGGGGAACATGCACTCCTCTTCCAGGATGGAGAAGATGCCCATGGGCTGGGAGAAGTACAAATACATGAAGAAGGTAAGTGTCAGGGAGAGGAAAAGTAAATAAAATGTCACCTTGAATATGGTTTGTGGCTTGTTTCACTGACTGTAATTTGTACTGCACAAATTCCTAATATATTGAGAGTTACTATAATAATCAGGCAAACTACAATTAGTTTGTGTTGCTCAAGCTGCTACCCATGAACTACCCAACTTGACAGTACTGCTTACATGCATCTTTGAATGACAGGCTAACTGTACACATTACAATCAACTGTTTCAATCATCTTTACCATGCATCGTTAGGAAGTAGGTTTCAGCATCCTGTTTGCAGGACTGATGCTGTTGTGTATGTCTGTTACAAGCAAGGTTGCAACTGTCAACCTGAACTTAACTCCTCAGGAGTATGCACAGATAACTAATATTTAACAAATCCTGTTCTGTCTCCAGTGACTATGTATGGTGGATCAGATTTTCCTCACCTTCTATGGTGTGTAAATGGCAATAATCCCGCACTTCAGAACACCCATAGACTTTTATTTTGTCTCCGAATTGTATTTAAAATTGGAAGTATTTCAATACGTAGATGTAGACACATTCTCAATGACATCAGAGCTTTCATCTGAGCTACATTAGGTATCTTCTGATAGTGCAGATAAGCACATGTCCTTTGATTTCGCTGGAGACACTGATGTGACCTGCATTTCATTGGCCTAGAGAGAATTCTAGGAGATTCTTCTTTGTATGAACCTTTCTATTATTTAATTTAATAAGATGCCATTAGATGTGTACAACTGATTTCACCTAGGTAGCTGCTAGAGCTAGAATCAGGGATCCTCCAGAGCAGCAGCAACGACAGGAGGTGGATGTTGGGCAGGAATGCTGTGTTTTAAATGAAGATTTTGCCCTCTAGGTGTGGCTGCTGTGTGAGGGTTACCACTCATCTTGCCTAACTGTAGGTGTCCATAAAACAAAATCTACATCTGAGTTAGCTGTCCAGATTGCTCTTTTAAAATGGAAGCACTATAAAAACATTTCACAGAATCACTAATAAAACATGCTTTGCAAGTGTCTACTTCTTTCCTGTCACTTCAAAAGAGACTACAGTGTTAGATCAGCATAGGTGTTCTGATTCCTCTAGCTCTACTACACTGTATTGCATAGATCTGGGATACAAAATCATAGAATCATAGAATCTTCATGGTTGGAAAGGACCTTTGAGATCATCGAGTCCAACCATACACACACAAAAAAA
>VXBH01000419.1:597-15036 GCA_013400035.1 Rynchops niger | reverse complement strand
ACGACCTGGTCTCCAGACCCCTCACCAGCCTGGTGGCTCTCCTCTGGACACGCTCCAGCACCTCAATGTCCCTCTTGTACAGCGGGGCCCAGAACTGAACACAGCACTCGAGGTGAGGCCTCACCAGTGCCCAGTACAGAGGCACCATCACTTCCCTGCTCCTGCTGGCCACGCTGTTCCTGAGACCAGCCAGAATGCTGTTGGCCTTCTTGGCCACCTGGGCACACTGCTGGCTCATGTTAAGCTGCCCATCCACCAGCACCCCCAGGTCCTTTTCTGCCGGGCAGCTTTCCAGCCACTCTGCCCCAAGCCTGTAGCGTTGCTTGGGGTTGTTGTGACTGAAATGCAGGACTTGGCACTTGGCCTTATTAAACCTCCTACAGTTGGCCTTGGCCCATCAATCCAGCCTGCCCAGGTCCCTCTGCAGAGCCTTCCTACCCTCAAGCAGATCAACCCTCCCATCGAGTTTGGTGTCATCTGCAAACTTACTGAGGGTGCACTCAATGTCTTCATCCCCGGACACTGAACAGTTAGTGTGGATTTTGGGTGTTAAAGGAGTGAACATTGAGTGAGTCACTGGGCACTAGGCATAAGTGATAGTGTTGGGAGCAGATACCTGTATTCTTCTGAGAAGGAAGCTATTTGGGTATGTGCATACTGGATTTGCACATGGTGTGTAAGCTGTGCACAACCTCTGGACATTGGTTTGTAACGTAGCAGTGAGGGGTTAATTCCCCTTCAGATCCCCAGTGCAGTACCAGTGGGCAGCAGCAGAGGGGCCAGAAGGACTTGTGTTGCTAGAACTAAGAACTTAATTCTATCTATTATGGCAAGGAGTAAGACTTGAGATTCACCTTACTTTTAAAGGCAGTCTTGTTAAAGACACAAAATGAACATTGTGTACTCCCTTTCCCTTCCACCCCATCCCTGTTGTTCAGGAAATTACTGTTTGTGAAGAGGCAGCCATTCCAAAAGTTTCAATTTTATAAACTGTCTCTTCTTGTGTGAGAGGGTCATTCAGCAGTAATGTGCCTATTTACTAAGAGTTACTGGCCTAAAATAAATGATCATGAAAGAAACGTGCTCTCCTAAAATGAAAAGATTTCCTCTACCTTCTCAATGAGCTCAATGCAGGCAGCCAGGTCCATCCCAAAGTCAATGAACTCCCATTCAATCCCTTCCTTCTTGTACTCCTCCTGCTCCAGCACGAACATGTGGTGGTTGAAGAACTGTTGCAGTTTCTCATTGGTGAAGTTGATGCACAGCTGCTCCAGGCTGTTGAACTGCAAATTTAAAATATAAAAAAAATGCCAGTTAGTTTGGAGAAGTTATCGATGGGCAAGCATACCTACTGTAGCTCACATCAAAAATTTCAAAGCCAGCAATGTCCAGGACACCGATGAAATGCTGTCTGGGTTGCTTCGTATCCAGCTGTTGGTTGATTCGAGTAACCATCCACAGGAACATCTTCTCATAGACTGATTTAGCCAATGCACCTACTGAATTGTATACCTGTAAGAAACACAGCCGTGGCAGTAATGAAAGCTGAGTTACCTTCAAAGTTGAAAGAAATGTCTGAACAAAATGAAAGCTGATCAACTGTCTAGGTACCTGTTGGACATTTTGTCCTTTAGTTACGTATTCATTCCCAACTTTCACCCTGGGATAGCATAAAGCCTTGAGCAAATCGGCAGAATTCAGACCCATCAGGTAGCCAGCTTTGTCAGCCACTAGGATCAGAGACAGCAAATGAGGTCAAAAGAAACAAAGAACGGTTTCCTGGTGCTCTAGGATGTTTGTGCTACAAGGACCATACTTTTGGTGCTACTCAAATGCACCTGTCATCAAGGGAAGCTCCTCTCCAGGCCATGGAGAATGTACTCCCCCCAACACAGACAGTGGTTGAGCTGCAGCACACTCCTGTTGCATGCCTGGGGGGCTGCAGCAGTGCTTCATCTTTGTGTCTGTCTCTTTCCTTGCAGAGCATAAATTATATGATTGAGTTTGAGGAACTTGCAAAGAACTTGAAACATTTATTTTCTGTAAGGGAAAATGATTGTCAAAGTGTTGGGCACTTTATGGGATGGGCCTGCTAGGTTATCTCCTGGTGCGGTTCACAAACAAACTCTGCAGCCAACACTACCTTCTGTGCTCTCCGGCTCCGCCTGCTCCTCCCGCTGCTTCTGCTTGAATTTCATGTTCCCATAGTGCATGACGGCCCCTGTCAGCTTGTACATCCCCACCTTTTCATCAGGGCTGAAGCCCAGGATGTCCACGGCGCTCTGCAGAGGCAAACCGGGAAAGGTCAGAGAAGTATGAGGGCTGAAGCGGGAGGTGCTGTTGACAGGCAGGTGTGCTGCAACAGGATGGTGGGGTGTCTCCCCCTGCCTCCTCGCCTCCCTGCCCACACCCAGCGTGTGGAGCTCCGGCTGCTTGGTGGGGCTCCCAGCTGTCCCCGGCCTGATGGCGGGGTGCCCGCGGCCGCTCAGCTGCACTCACATCAGTCGCCAGCAGCTCCTCGCTGTCATCGATACTGGCAACAGTGACTTCTCCTTGGCTCACGTAGGGGAAGTCATAGGGGTTGGTGGAGATGAGGAGGAGATCTGCAGGTATACAGAGCACCTTTGGTGGCACTGGGGCAGGCCACAACAGAAAGAGAAACCACTTGCAGACCCAAGCCCAGCACTGCTGGCACTCACCAATGAGTTCCGGCTTCTTGTTTGACATTATCTGGTAAAAAATATGATAGCTCCTTTCACTGGCCAGCTGGAAAGTCACTCTGGATTTCTCCAGAAGATCTAACCAAAAGAAAGATGCCATTAGTCTCCTGGTAAACTTGAGATCATAAATGCACAAAGTCTGCATGCACTGATTTGCTCCAACTCACAGGTTTCGATATCTGCAGAGGCCAGCTTGCCAGTTGTTCCGAAGTGAATCCGGATGAATTTTCCCTATCAGGCAGCAAAGATCAACTATTGGTTATAGCGATCAATGAGTGAGACATGTATTATCTGTCTGCATTCCAACAAATCTGAAATGAACTCACAAAGCGTGAGGAGTTGTCGTTCCTCACAGTCTTGGCATTGCCAAAGGCCTCCAGCAGCGGGTTGGCCTGGATGATTTGATCCTCCAGAGTTCCCTAGTTACAGGAGTAAAAGCTTCTTATCAAACTTTACTACTGGTTAACAACAAATATTGCAAAGGAGATATTACAAACAGATCATTTTTGCACTTCATATGTGATTTAAAACTAAAATTTAGGAGAGTTTTTAAGCACTCATCAGTTATCACTCATGAATATTGCCACTGGTTTCAAAGGGCAGTGTGCTGAAAGGCAAATCTGTATTTTGTTTCCTTCTTGTACCTGCTCTCATAATGTTGGGTATCTTATACAGAGTCACTACAGTGGAGCTCAGGCAGTTTGAAATCTGTATGAGAGAGGTGCTTCCACATTCCCATTCACAAAGGCCACGACAGCTAAAGAAAAAGTGAAAATGATGGGATTTTTTTGGAGGTTACTCGAGCCTAGGATACACAGAGAGATAGATGTACAGCCTTTAGTAGGAAGCAAGGGAGAACATAAAGTTTTGCAATGGCATTCAAACAACCAGCAGCCTTTCAGACGCAGAAATACATCTCCAGACATGCTTTGAAAAGAAGAGCGGGACATGGACAAAGCCTGAGACTCAAATAACAAGCTTAAAAAGGCAGAGAACGGAAATTGAGCTTTTTGCTGCATGACTGCAGAAGGAACGATCAACAGGTGAAGTTTCAATATTGTATTTTATCACTGTTGTTAACTGCAAAAATACGGGAGGAAAGAAGCTTCTGTGACATTATATCTCTCCTTTTTTTTGTACCACGATCCAGGAAGCCAAGTCACCGCGTGCTCTTTTGGAATGACATAGCAAAGCTTTTCTCAAGGCTTCTAGCAAAGCTATGATTGATCCCTACGTACCGAGGGCATGATTGCCACGGATAGTTTCCAAGACAGAGATAGAAAGTAAAGAATGAGGAAAAAAATAATCAGTTTTTATCCACATGTAAGATTAGCGGCACAGCTCAAGTTGCTGCATCTTTGTACGTGGTGCTCGGCGCAGCCTTTAGCATCTTGCAATGGAGAGGGAGGGCAATTCCCAACACTGTCTGCAGATGGCACAATGGGTTTAAATTAGTGTTTATCAGTCTGCAGTGAAGGTGGACCCTATAAAATTAAGGCAACACAGTAGCATAGGAAGCTCTATATTTTTTTTTTTAAAGTAAAAAAACCCCAAATCCCTGGAGTAATGCCCTCTCACATGTATCTTTCAGATTTCTAAAGGAACTTCCTAGTTGAAGAGAAGAGAAGAGAAGAGAAGAGGAGAAGAGAGAAGAGAAGAGAAGAGAAGAGAAGAGAAGAGAAGAGAAGAGAAGAGAAGAGAAGAGAAGAGAAGAGAAGAGAAGAGGATAGGATGTGTGTGCCAATGCAGCTGACTACACCAACACCAAATCTCTTTTTAGTGCACAGCTGTGACCAGGGAACTCACAAGGGAGCATCGTGCGTGATGAAGAACATGGAAGAAGACATGGCAATTCTTTACACAAGTTCATTGTGGTGTCCTGTCTACAGGCTTGGTGACAAAATGCTGACGGCTGAGACAGTATTCCTGGGAAATGCTGTGACATGCTTCCCTTATTCATATACTCTTTCCCGGCATCTGATTTCAGCCTGCATCTGAGGTAAGATGCTAGGCTAGACAGAACTATAACCTGAGTGTTTTATTTGATGTTCTTATGAAGAAGCACATACTACTGTTACAGAGATTGTGAATACTAAAAAAACAGAGTATTCTGTGAATAAACTCAGAAGAGGGCAGAACAGGTTGTTGCCCATCTGAGGGCTAGGTGATTTTCCTTATGTCTAACACGGTCAGTACATTTCTCAGCTGTCTCAGGGTTTTTCTGAGATCAGTCACAGCATAGTGAGCAGCTGGTGAAAGCTGAGCCCAGCAGATTCTGAAATGGTGCTGATGGAAAGAGTGCTTGTGATGAACTTGCCTTGGCCATAACAACCCATCAATCACAGACACCTGCCTCTGAGTGTAAAAAGTATATTCAGCCTTGGAATCTCCTTAGATTCTGCTGTGCCCTTGGGTACTCAAATAACACATCGACACGTGTCACCCGCTTTGATGCACATACCCTCTCACAGGCTGGTGCCAACACACTTGTGCCACAAGGATGTTTGTTGCTCGCTCTGTGCTAGGGAATGGAGCCCACGCCTTGCGAATGCACAGTGGGCTCAGATTGCAGCAGCTGGGCTGCTCAGCAGAAAGAGGCATCAGAGCATGTGCTCTCTTCCCTGGAAGGATCCTTTATGAGGTTACTTTCTAACTGTGGGGCAAGTGGTCCCAGCTGTCCCAAATCTATTGCTTTCCTTACGCTGCCCCTCAGGGCTGTTACCTTACCACAGGCAAGAGAACAAGCCTGTGCAAACTACTACCCAACGCAATTGAAATGACTCCGCTTCAGCGCAACCATTCTGGAGTTCAGAGTTCCTGCACTTCCCCTGTCAGTAGGAATGAAACAAGGAATAGGAATAGCACAACCATGTGCCATTGGGAACTAACTGCCCTCTTTGCACTTGCAGCCGCTCAGGTGCTGTGAAGTGGCCGGTCTCATAGAATGCGAAAAGACAGACACATGGTCAGACAGTCAGCACAGAAAAAATGGCTGTCTTATTTTATCTTCTTCTCCCTGACAAACACTTACCCTGTGTAAACGGACGCTGGAGAGAAATTGACTCTTGAGCCTTTCCTACATTAAGAAAATGTTTAAGTAGAAGTGTCCAGAGGGATGGAGGCCAGGTGGCAGGGGTGAACGAGCACAGGTGTGCTCGGACCGTGCATCCCGACTGTCTCCTCAGTTGCGCTACACTTTCTGCCTTTTGATAGTCCTTCAACTCAAAAATATACACTGATAGTTTCTGCTCTGCAGGCAGTCTCCGGCAAACACTGGAAGGGGGAGCCGATGACATACCTGCATTTTGCCGGGCTGTTGGTCTTTCTTCTTCTCACCAGTAACTGCAATTGTTGCAAAGTACTGGATGACACGCTTTGTGTTCACAGTCTTCCCTGCACCGGATTCTCCGCTGTTAAAATGAAAATATTAATTCTTACAGGAAACAGAAAACATTTTTACTTCTCAGCCAGCTTTGTCACACATACCAAAATATACTCACGTGATAAGGATTGACTGATTGTTACGATCTGAAAACAAAGCCACAGAAAGAGCTGATCAAATGAGATGTGAAGGGCTTCTGTTCCTCAGACATAACTAACTGACTTCAAGGGCAAGAATTATACTATAAGTGTATTTATCACTTTGTAACCAGATAAGGTAAATTCTGCATTAGTATGCATTTGAGTTATTTTGTGCACAGAGGGATGGAGAAGCCCAAAAATCTAACTCCAAGCAGTGGTTCTTTATAAGGTTTTCCATTTACTATTTGTTCTCTTCTATGTATAAATCTTGGCTTAAATATTGTTTAATCAGAATCAGATTCTCTGCTGTGTTCCTTCCTTACTGTTTCTTTAAATTCTTTACTAGGAGAGTGGGCACAAAGCCATACAGCTAGCTACTGCCTTTCCTCATTTTCTGCCAGCACAGAGGTCATTAAGATGCCACAGGCAGTCTCATCTTGAGTTGTGCCATAGGACTATGGGACCTGTTGCCCCCAGGCACTAAGTAGAAGAGTGCTAAGATGCATGAACTGGCAAGCTCCTTGACCAAGCAGCCAGCCCTGTATGTGTCAGGGTTTCCCGTTCTTGCCCAATGACTCACCAGTCAGCATGAACTGATAGGCGTTGTCAGAGATGGAGAAGATGTGTGGAGGGGCCTCCTGGCGCTTCTTGCCTCGGTAGCCAGCCACCACCTCCGGGTTGTACACCGGCAGCCACTTGTAGGGGTTGACAGTGACGCAGAAGAGACCCGAGTAGGTCTGCGAGGAAGGGAGACGGCACGTTGGCTTCCACTGAGCCTGGCAGAGGGGTTCCTCCTAGCTGCCCAAAGGCAGAGTGCTGCTGGTACTTACGTAGATCATCCAGGCTGCATAACGCTCTTTGAGGTTGTACAGCACAGCGGGTTCATGGAGGTGGGTCATCATGGCCATGTCCTCAATTTTATCAAATTTGGGAGGATTCATGGGAAAGACCTCATCATCCTTTACAGTCACAGTCTGACAAAACCAGAAGGGAATAGGAGAAGAAATCTAAGCCAGGGAACTGCCTGAACTAGGTGATTGTTTATGAGTAACATTTGGTATCACTTACTGTATCATCATGTTTTTTAACTGTGACTTTGCCACCTTCTCTACTCTGTATGGTACCTTTCACATACATTTGCTTTTCATCCACTACAAAACAGGCTGCCTTAGCATCAAATGGGCGATTCTGGTCTTCAATTCTCTCCTTCTCAGACTTCCGTAAATAGGGAGCAGCTTCTCCAAAGATGGCCATCTCTGCATCTGAACTCATGGCTGGAGTTGCTCTGGAGAATTCAGAAAAGTTTCAGAGAGCCTGTGCATTTGTAATGTATATTTATCCATGGTCATATTTATATTTATCCGTGGTCATGCTCAATGACTAAAAGCAAGAAGAGGACTAATCAACATCAGGCACTTAACTTCTACCTCAATTTTAAGTATGCACTGCAGAAGTCCTAATAAAGAAAGTTTCTTTTGTACACAGAGGTGTATTGTCTTTGAAGAGATCCCCCTTAAATGGGCTGTCTGTGTACCCAAGTGAGGGCAGAGAGAATGTCAAGCTAGGAGTCTTCTAAAGCCTCTCCTGTAGTTTCTTCGCCTGCTGTTCAGACAGCTGCACAGCCGCATACTTCTCAAAGCCACATACACCTGGCCACTTAGATAGATTGTTCCATTAGACATCTAAGAATTTAGACACAAATAAGATCCATAAGTTAAGCAGATCGTCTCTCACACATAATTTCTAAGTGGAGGTATTCTTGGCACGCTTCTGTTTTCTATGTTTTAATACCAAGCAGGGAAAGTTCAACTAATTTCTGTCTGTACCAAGCACTGGAATAAATTGTGAGGGTCAGTCATCACCTTTCTAAAGCCAAGCCTGTTTTTCATATGAGCCAAATATAAAACATCTTTTTAGATCCATGGCAAAATTAGCTAATAAAGGAATATAATGTATATTGAAGGTAATAATTAATAGCATAGTATTATCTATGTAAATAAGTACCTGATATAACATTTCAAAGGATTTCAATTACAAAGTCTCTTTCAGGTTTAACATAGTATATAGAGGAAAAAGTGGTTACGAATCATTAAAAGTCAATTAATGTGTACAAATACGTACCAGTCATTCAGTTAGGGATTTGTCTAGTAGAAATATTTCAGAAAATTGCTCTATGCTCAGTTTTATTTTACATTTTTAGCAATACCTAGTAAAAATTCTTCAATGCAAATAGATGCTATTGGTTGCTTCGGAAAGCCTGATGTGGATAATTCAAGAGCATCTGGAAATAACACAGGCAGAAATAATGTAGGCAGGAGCTAGCATAAAGAGAATGTTCTTCCCCAGGGAAGCTAATATACAGGCTAGAAAAAACACCCCACCGTTCTAAACTCCCGCTACGCCACGGGCTGTCTGATGCACTGTGGTACTAAAAAAGATAAAGGTACAGAACTGAAGAACTTGGATGTATGCTTTCAAGACATCACAATACTGAAACAATCAACATGGAGTGATTGTATGTGCAAGAAAAAGATGACAGGAGTCTGAAGGCATTGAACACTGATTTTGAACACATTGCTGTGGAAGTGCTGATGTCTCTCAGCAAAACCTTTCTGCTATGGGATATGCACCTTGCAGGACTTTGGGGGACTGCGTCTCTCAAGAGCCTTTAATAGCCAGGAATTTCAAAGCACAAAATCCATAACCTTTAACTTACTTTGAAAGTATTATTCTATGTATATAGAGTCCAGCATTTTTGCCTATGTGATCTTGCCTCTAAGCAGCTCAAGGGAAGCAACAGGAAAGAAAGAGAGGAATTATTTCACAGTGTCCATGAAAAGGTTAAGGAGAGCATCAGAAAATGCCAATAGGTTACCAGAAAATTTCTCCAAAGTCAAGTCTGTTTTACTACTGACTGTCTTTGGCAGGAAATAGTGCAAAATTTAGATCTTTATGCATTCATGAATAGAGAAGGTGGCATTCTCTGGGAGAATAACCTGTACTTCCACCTCTTTTGGCTCCAATTTCAGTGAGCATTTTTGGTATTAGGATGGAAGGACATGTGTGGAGGATTCCTTCTGTTGTTCTGGTGAACTCTCCCAGTCACTCAATCACTAACCTTCCCCAGAAAACGTAATAGGGGAATGGTACATATTAAGTTCTCTGTGAAGGTGACACCTTGTACATAAACAGATCTATCAGACAGGAGACAAGGTCACCCTGAACTTTGTTCTGGTTTCAGGACCTGTGTGATAAGCTAAAGTGAGCGTATAATGTTGTAGACTTTACCCTAGAGGAAACTAATTTAAGGCTGGATAAGCTTAGACCCTTCTTAAATTGTACTTTGAGCCTCCTCTCTGAACACAGCCTCAGTTTCAGGCTTCCAGCTGTTGTGTAGATGGCAAGGGGTGAATTTTAATCATCTATAAATCGAGGAATCCCAGGTTACACCACAAAAAGTCATTACTGCCACCGTCTCTCATGTCCTCTTGGCTAAGTTTGAGCATCTGTCACTTTTCTTTCACGATAAGTGGAGTATTTCCTACCAAGAACTGTGAATATGCTCATACTGATTAAAATAGCATATACCCTTTTCAGTGAACCTGGTTCTAGGACATGGTCTTTTGCCACCTGCCCTTGCCATTGTCTGTGTGAGCTTCACTCATTGCTCAGGATCAGTTAGCAAAACTACACGTTATTTGTTAAACCCTTACCTTCAGAGAGCCCAGGAGGAAATCTGCTTTCAGTATCTGTGTGGAAAAGTTAAAAGACAGAGAGAGTTAAATCAAAAACAGTCCATTGTCTTGAGCATATGCTCTATCAAACACTTATACCCCTTGTGTAGTCTCTCCAATAGCTGAACTGTACAGAGAGCCTTACAACTCTTGAGCTAGAGCCAAATCCCACAGAAAATCTTGTGTTCCTCAGCATGTTACCATGATCTGCAGAAAATAAATCTAATGTCTAGCAAAAGATCATCTACATTACATCTATTTTCCCACTCAGTTTCAACTCGCTTCAGAGTCAGTTTTCCCGTGCTTTTCAGGTAGCAAAGTTTGCAGAAGGCCCCTCCAAGGAAGGGCATAGCATGGCTCCTCTGCTTCTGCTTGTGCCACCACACTGATGTGGTTTGGATTGTATAAACTTGACATTGCATGTAAGGCATGACCTGGAATGTTAAGAAGTGAGGAATGAGAGGAAAATGCCTCTACATATTCCACCTCTGCAGAGCTGTGGAGATGCCATGGTGAGAGTATGGAGGAAGCAGATGTGACTTACCGTGAGGTGCTGAGGTAACAAAGAATAAGGTTGCCTTCAGCTGTGGCTCTTTATATGTAACCTCCTGCCCACACAGCGTTCAAGTGCTCTATTTTTGGTCAATAATAATTTACTCTTTAGTTGCAAACGTGTTGAAGCTCTGATCTCTCTGCTAATTACTCAGAGACAGGATTGGTTTAAGGTTGTATGGAGTCAGCTGCACTGACCTCTTCTTTTCACATTGCTCTGTGCCAGGATGGAGGATGGAGGAACCCAAAGACAGCTCTGATAATGCCAAATAAGGCAACACTTGGCTCCTGACTTCAAGAGCTTGCTTTAACCAACAAGGTAGAGTTTTTTTTTTCTAATCGTGCACAAGTATTTCTTTACGGACTATGATTTTAATAGATCCCATCAATCCTCTCTGTATATCTACACGTGATGATAGAGAAAGAGGAAGACTTAGTGAGACAGAATTTTTCTCTCGTTAAATTTCTTTAAACCACTCTATGGAGCGCTGGCAAGTCTGAAACCAGCCTCAAGCTTGGGACAGAGTAAGACAACTGCCAGTTGGACAACAACGCAGATTTGCAGTCCTGGCCTGCAGGTTTACAATACCCGAGCCCTGCAGGCATACTCAAGGTCTCAGCCTGCAGGAAGAAACCTGGCTTCTGTGCCACTCCATTGTCCTTCAGAGGATGTCATGGAGCAGGCTGAGCGACAAACCAGAATAACTTTGACTTGCTCCGTAAGGGTATGTGGGAGGAGAGTGTCTGCTCCTTTAAAAATATCTGGTTAAGGACCTTTTTTTACACCACAAAGGACAGTAAGAAAGGGAGGAAGCCATAAACAAGAACATACCAGGACACAAGTCTGGCTGATAAATAAGGGAGGAGAAGATGGGAACCAAACCTGGTCAGTCACATTGCTTGTTTAAGGCATGTGAGAGTATGAAAATGTTTATTCCAGCAAGGTTACCAGATCATGGACCTTGTTAGTTGAGAAATTAAGGAAAAAGGGGTAACCAGAAACAATGCATACAGAGACACAGACCTGACAAAACCAACGTGGAGACAATGAGAAGGAACAAACTTCCCGAATCACACTAGTTAGTGGCCTATCAAGAAACTAGAGGCTGCTCCCAGGAACATCAACCTGGACTTCAGGACTGATAAGATTGTGAACCAGGGGAGATCCCGGACAAGGTTGGGATGGGTGCAGGAACTGGCAGAGCTGTACAAAGCCATAAGGGGAGATGCTGGGGAAGGGGGAGCAAGGAGGAACAGAGTCGGGTAAACAGAAAAGGGTATAAGGGGCTGGTCGCATGTAAAACAGGGCCAGTCATTGTGCTTGTCTGACTGAGCCCTGCACCTAATCCCTGCAGTGTCTCCTCTCTTCTCACATCTTCTTACTAAATCCTTTCTTGACTGTCTCTTTGTGTAATCTCACTCTGTCCCGTGTACGCGTGTGCATGCACAGACTAAGTGCCAGCTACTGGTGAGGCCTCTGTGTTGGAGTAATAATTGGTGCTGGCTACTGGAGTCCTGGGGGTACCCCTGGCCTCTGGTGTCAGCTGCTGGAACTAGTGGGCCTCAGCGTCAGCTACTGGAGCAAGGAGACACTTCCAGACACTTTGGCGTGTATTCCCAAAACCAGCTACTGGGGGACACCAGGGTGAGTGAGGGGCTCAGTGCCAGCGGCTGGAGTGGGACCAGAATTAACAACCTGTGTGTGTGGTGCCGGCTGCTGGGGGGAGTTGAGCATCTCTGTCTTCCCCAGCCCTGCTGTGTGTGGCGTGCGCGTATGCGGTCACCAGCAAACGTGAAGCTGGACCAGCCGGTCAGTAGCGGGGACTCGGGTCCAGGCTGGGGTAACAGGCAGGTGGGGGGTCTGTGCTGGTATGTCCAGGGGGCTTGTGAATGTGGGGTACCCATGGGATGTGTGTGTGAGTGCTGCAGGTTTGTGAGCTGGACCAGGTGGCAAGAAGGACAGGTGAGAGGGCCAGGGTCCAAGCAGGGGTGCTGGGGGGACAGAGGGACTCTGCTGGACTCGAGGGAGCTGCAAATTGGCATGTGCTTGTGAAGCTGGTGAGTGCGTGTGTGTGCCTGCACTACGGGCCCACACTGCTGACCTCCTGTCTCTGCCAGAGGAGGGGGGATGTGTCTCTCTGCTCGTGTAATGCAGGCCCTGTTGATGGCACCCTGTGTGGGTGCTGCTGACGGCAGCACCTTGGCTGTGGCGGTCTCTGTGACCAGCTGTGTCAGTATCCTCTGTGTCTGTGTGTGTGTCTCTGGGACACGTGCTCAGCTTTGCTACTGGTTGAACCCGCAAATGGGAAAGTGGCAGCTGCATCCCTCAGCCTGGGCAGAGCCCCCGGGTCCCTGGGCACCAGGCTGGCCTCCTGTGGCCAGGCTGGCGTGGCTGAGGGAGGTGGCCATGTGTTCTAACAGCACTTAACATGCCCCATCACAGAGGTGCAACAGTTTTGGGGAGGAGGTGTGGAAGACTTAAGTTTTTCACGAGCATTTACTGGAGCCCTGCTGGATACCAGCTCCTTGCGTCAGGAGTGTGTAGGTGGAGACCTCATTCACAAAAAAAAACTCTAGTTCGAGACGGTGGCGGCTTTTGAGTTAAGGATGTGCTGCCTGCGAAGTCATGAGCGTAGAGGAGGAAATTCCGCTCTCAGGAAAGGAGGAATGTCCCCAGACAAGCACTATGGGCCCCTCAGAGGTGGCTGTCCACAACTGACATTGTCACTGCTGGGGGAACTTCCCACTTCACCACTTGTACCAGTAAGGTACCACCAGTGGGAGCTCACCGTCATCCTTCCACTGCATCCTTGACTTCTTGAACCACTATAACGGTTTTATAGTTATCACCACTGCCGTCTCCCTCATTGAGGGTGTCTCACTGAGGTACAAGGCTAAAGTGTGAAGGTTTGGTTTTATGTGTTGTCTCTGACAATTGGTGCCTATATTGAATAAAGCCCTTTTGTCATCTTTTGCACAGACATCTTCCAAAGCCAGTCCATCATTGAACTCCATGTTTAATGGCAGTCATTAATAAGTAAACAAGTGGTTACCAGTGTGATGGCAGTAGAGCCAACTCATATTTGAGGGAAATGGCAACGTTGTGTACTATGAAATGAGCCTGTGACAGGTGCAGAGGTATTACATGGCAGTAGCTAATCATAAATGCAATACGGATTTGTTTGAAGAAAATGTGTGGGATCAAACATTATGGTAGAATGTTGTTCTTCTCCATGCCTCTTTTCATCCTCTCTAGTCATGGATGTACACTTCTTCAATCATTTTGGGATTTTTACACACATAACTATCTCCAGCCTCAGTCCCAGTTCACAACCCTTCCCATGTTGATAGAAACACAGAATCACAGAATCACAGAATTGCCTAGGTTGGAAGGGACCTTTCAGATCATCTACTCCAACCATCAACCTAACTCTGACAAAACCCATCACTAAACCATATCTCTAAGCACTATGTATACTCAGCTTTTGAATACCTCCAGGGATGAAGCCTCAACCCCTTCCCTGGGCAGCCTGTTCCAACGCTTAATAACCCTTTCAGTGTAAAAATTGTTCCTAATATCCATCTAAACCTACCCTGGTGCAACTTGAGGCCATTTCCTCTTGTCCCATCGCCTGTTCCTTGGGAGAAGAGACCGACCCCCCTGGCTACCCCTCCTTTCAGGGAGCTGCAGAGAGCGAGAAGGTCTCCCCTCAGCCTCCTCTTCTCCAGGCTGAACACCCCCAGCTCCCTCAGCCGCTCCTCACCAGACTTGTGCTCCAGACCCCTCACCAGCTCCGTTATCCTTCTCTGGACTGACTCAATGTCTTTTTTGGGGTGAGGGGCCCAAAACTGGACACAGCCCTCGAGGTTGGTCTTCACCAGTGCCCAGTACAGGGGGACGGTCACTTCCC
>VXBH01000418.1:17953-32015 GCA_013400035.1 Rynchops niger | reverse complement strand
ACTCTGTGATTCTGTGATTCTAAATGTTAAGTGTGTTACTCTGTATGCTGAAAATGGAACATCCTCCTTGTCAAAGTAAATTAGCCCAGGAGGAAGCCTGCTTGTTTAGATCAAGTTCAGATAAATCTGTTAAGTTCATTGTAGAAAGATCCTTTTATACATTCCATTTGTAAAAGCTTCACTTAGCAGGGGACCAAATGTTAGACGGCAGCGACAAACGAGATGTAAAGTCCAGCAGATTTGAAGGATGACATACTTCATGCACAGTTCCTCTCCACTGACAGTTTTTCCTCTTACAAAGTAAGATTGCGGGGGTCAGGTTGAAGGATGACTCTGATTTGTAGAGGTAAAAAGAGTGGGTGGCACAAGTAAGTGAAAAGGATCAGCGGATGGCTAGTTGAGAAATGTTCCAGCATTAGCATATGAACCCAGTTAAGGTGAAAGGCAGCCCTATGGCTGTTGCTACAGAAATGGGATCTCTGATTACTTTGGTGAGGAAATGTCATCCCTGCTCAAAATATGTACATAGGAACATAATTGTATGTTGTTTTTAGCCTTTTTTTTTTTTTTTTTTTCCCACAAAGAAGGAAGACAGGAGGAAGAGAAGATCCTAGATCTACATTTTTGTCCATTTTCGGAGAGTTAGAGGAGACAGACCATGCTTCAAAACCAGTACAGACAAATTTCAAGTATTGACAGCACAGTTCCTTTAAAAAAATAACGTTAGTCTTGCTGTAAAGATGTAACCAACTGTTATGGTTACAGGTATTCTCTTTGTTTTACTTTAGCCTAATTTTAGCTGAAGGTAGTCTGATATTTCTGACCTCTCTTGTGACTTCTTTGTTGTCATGGTTTTACAATATACCACTATAAGAATAAACTGAAGTATGTTAAAAGCATGAAGAAGGAAGCACTTTTTTCAGATTAACTTTTATTAAAATAAAGCACGTTTTTACTGATTTATATTATTATTGCTTTCTATTGATCTACAAAGAAAATATTTTCAGAGATAATTAATGCATAGCAACGCTCCACTATTTGCAAGCTGATTTTAACTGTTACAATGTAACTAATGACATGAAGAGGGAAATGGTGATTGAAATCAGCACTTCTGGTGTTAGAGACCTTCCCCAGTAATGGCTGGTGAGAAAACAGCATGTGCAGAAATTAATTTCATGAGCAGTTTTTGAAGCAAGCTGTGGCAGGTAGGAGTTTAAACAGTTAACCTATTAAAATTTCTTTCTATATGCAATATGTTCATACAAGAAGTATTAATACTAAGACTGAATACTGTGGTTCGTACGTGGTATATCACAAAAATGCCACAGATTCTTTGCTGCAGTCACAATATTGCAGTCTTAGTAAAATTATGCCCACTACTTACTAATCTAAGCACTTCCCATCTACTGTTTTTGTGGAATTTAGAAACTGAAATCACAAAACATGTATATATATACATATATTCTTGTATTATTGAAAAACATAGGAATACAAAGATCACTCAAATTGGAATAAAGATTTTCCACACAGGCTGAATTTATCTCCTTTGAGGGTATGATGGATGACCTATGGAGGCTAAGAGCCAAAGCAGAGAGCATTAACCGATTTGCATTTTGTTAAATATACGGACACAGAATATTCCTTGGTTTTTGGGTCCCTAGTAGGAGCTGTGGTGTGCTGAGCAATGCAGAGTGCTGCCACTGAAAAGGAATTTTGTGCTGAATGTCAGAAGGGCTATGTAAAACATGATGTATATCATTAAGTGCTCTGTATAAAGTGGCCTCAGGTTTTTCAAAGCAGTATCAAAATTAATGGTTATTTTTCTCAGCTTTAGCCTTTAGCTTTACTGTGTTAACAATCTATATATAAGGCACAGGCAGTACTGCTTTATTGCACAGGAAAACTGAGAAAACTACAAGATAAGGAATTAAAGCACTAATAGCTTCATTGTCAAAATAGCAAATCCTATCTATCAAGTATCAATATCAAAATCCCACTCATTGCAATATGAAGTAAACTGATTGTAGACTCCCTGAGGACAGAGGTGCCAGCCAAGGCAATGTTGACTATCAAAACACTATTAAGAGCTGGCACTCCAAGTATCAACACCTGTAAGACCCAAGAGCTTTGTTTCCTTTCTCTCTTTCCATTACCTTTCATCATTAATAATCTGCTTTAGTGTAACTAAACAAGCCCTTTCACAACACGCGACATAACTTAAAACTCTTCAGAACGCAAGTCACAGCAGCCAGGTGCTAAACACAAAAGCACAGATTAAATCCCGTCCTTCTCCCACCAATTTATCAAAATGCAAGCAACAAGTACAACAGATCCCTCCTGTTTTGTGCCACAGCATACTGCTTAGAACATTTAACTACCACATATCATTTTCAAACACAGTTACCTTCTTTGCTTGAGCAGGGACATACTCCCAATTCCTCCTATTGAATATTTGGCACTACAGGGGAAGAAAAAAAAAAAGGGGCAAAAAACCTATTAACTGGTCCAGAAAATAACAAAGTGAGGGGAAAAGAAGACAGACAATATCTTGCAAACTAGTTACCATACAGGGAGATGTAAGGAAGGCTCAAACTTCACTGACATAGTCAGACTCCCAGAAACACTCAGTATAATGTAGCTTTTATTCTTCACAAAAGGGACAGATCAGGCTTGAGATCTTCTGACAAGCAGGTCCATTGGCCTGCTCCCTCCAGCGGTAAAGTGGGTTTCTCATGCTGTGTGATTACTCTCCTTCAGGGGAGTGAGTCCCTCTCAGACTCAGCATGACAAAAAGACCTAAATAATTCAGTAGGCTTCTCCTCATCCCCTCCTTTGCCTTCCAGGTTTAAGGGAAAATATGCTTTCTGCTTCCTTTATGGAAACCCCTAATTAGAGAGGGATGGAGATACATACCTATGTACCTTCCCTTTCTCTCTCCTCAGTGTCCAGTCATCAACAGTTGTTGCAGTGCTACTTCCTACTGGCTCCCACGGGTGATGTGACAGTTTCACCCATGGGCTGCTAGGTATGCAGTGATTAGTCCTGTTAGCAGGTATAGCGAAGAACTGACATTTTCCCAGCTCATCTTCCAGTTCCTAAATATGACTCGGTGCAGCCAGCTTTGCCCTGCTGTGTACCAATGAGCACTGGAAGTCTGCATACCTACTTTTAACCAGGTGGCATCCACTTCATTAATGCAAATATGTTCTCTTTCTCACACAAGATTTGGGCTGTTATAATTGAAGACCTACGGCTGACTGAGAAAACCTGAAGTCTTGCATGACAGGAAGGGAATTGATCTATTTATATTTTATGTTGTTGCCTTTTCATCTCCATTCTAGCCCCTAAAACACTACTTCTCATGTCTGCCACCCACTCTCCCCTCCAATTCCTCCCTTAGAGCAGTAGTTGCAGTTTTCCCTGTAATATGGTGCAATCACAGATGGAGCAGCTGGAAGCACATTTTAGTTTCTCTATTAATTCAAGTCAAGCACTGCTAAACTGTATTTGCTGGGGCTGTAGGAACAAATATCTCTATTCCTTTTTAAGACGCTTTGATTTACATTTCCAGTCAAACTGAAAAGCCTTCAGAAAGTAAAGAAGAAAGCTGTCATGGGATACAATAAACCACGCCAAAGCAAGGTTTTCAACTTCCCTGAAAACAGGAGAAAAAACAAAACAAAACAAAACAGTGGGAAAGCGGAGAAACAAAGCAGTGGTCAAAGCAAGAGGTACAAAAGGGGCCAGTCACCTGCAGAATGCAGCCAGACAGTACATTGTAAGACAGCAGCTATGCACGGAGAGGAAGGTTCTTATTTCCCTTTCCCTCAGAAAAAGCCATATTGCCCTCCAATAGTGAAGCCACCCCAACAACAAAAAGAAATTAAGGTCAACAGATTATCAGTGGCTACTTAATTTTCATGGCTCCACTGATTTGTTTGCAGCTCTGGTAAATCTCCCTGGCTAAAACCAGAGTTATCTCCCATACAGCTAAACATGCACACACGGACATACTAACCTGAAGTGACACTAGAGCGTTGAAACATGCTTTCCCTCAAAAGGCTGTCTTCTGCCCTTAGACACTGCTTTCCTAGTTTGCCAACATGTCTGCATGTCAGATACACCTCATGTAGGTAATGGTAAGGTTTAGCCAAATCACAAAACTGCTTCTGTCATGCCTTTTTTTCCATGCTGCACCTCACCAACTTACTCCTCTCTACTGAGATATTTATTAACATTTCCACTTCCTTTCTTTTTTCACTTCTCTATCAGATACCACAGAAAAGTAGTTCTCAAAAGGTGCTTCAAGTGCCCATTTACAAAGGAAGCGGTGAATCCATGCCTTCCTTTTTTCAAAGGTGTAGCAACCCCAAATGGACTGCAGGGGAACAGCGAGGTGCTCCTTACCTCTGAGAAAACAGACAATGCCACCACTGCCTTCTGGCACCCAGCAAAGGAGTTCTAGAGGTCTTCGTATGCTTATTAGTAGCTGGGGAACACTTAGATTTATGAGAACTGGAAACCAGTGGAAGATTTGAAGCCCTATATCAGAGAACAAATAAATATTACAAAGTGGAACTAGAAAAGAATGACCATGCAGACACATCACATTTTTCATTTGTTTTCCATATGTGTGGTTAGCTCATTACTTTGCATGTTTATCTGATGGACAAGACACCAGGATAACAGACAATCCAAGAAACATCCAAGTAAACTTGAGAATTATTGGACCTACGATTCTAGTCATACACTGTAAAACACACAACTGCCTAACTTTATCTGAAGAATAAGTTCAGGTTCTTCATGTGCAGTTACACTGAAATATTCCAGTGTAGCCATTGCTTAGACAAAGAACCAAGCCCAACCACACATTTTGTTAATAATTCAATATTCTTTTATAGTAATATTTAATAATGTAATAAATTATTAAGTATTTATTTAAATTGTATGAATGTCAGAATTATTTGGGTAACAGCCTGGAATGAAAGCTCTTTAGAGAGCTACTGATTGCCCCAATATACAAGGACTGGAAAGGAATTTACTGCAGCATTAACTCAAGTCTGTGAAAGATATCTTAACATTTAAGTCAGTTTTCAGAAACAATTAAGAAATTTTGATAAATTAAACCAAAACTATACATAAAGCAGAATGCTATTTGAGAAGCATAACTGCAGGTCTGAAATGGTGGATCCAGCTGTTAATGCATACCTATTTGCACAATTAGAAAGTTTACAAAAACAATGACCATACCTCAAGCATATTTTCATCCAGTTCAGATTAGGGGTCATCTGAGGATTCTTCTTCAGGTAGTTCCCATAAAATTTATAGAGCAAAATTTATTTTCTAAAGGCAATAAACTGGGATTGAAGTACCATGCTTCTATATAATACCTATCTTCAATATGAATCAAACAAAAGTGTATTTTTTTGAACAGTTATCTGCTTTTAAGGTCTGTGAAATGTTTTCCCTTCGATTATGACAGCACAGAAATTGTATGGACCCTGGAAAGACTGGCATAAGCTATTCCAGTTGATTCCAGATTTTAAAAAAGGCAAGCACGTCACTAGAACATCATGCTGAAATTACAGAAACACGAGCATCATTCAGCTGTCCAAATTCTGCAACTCTAGGCAGTACAGACAGCTGATTATTGCCAGAAAGAAATTTCTTACACGGAATTGCTGCTGTTCATCTCCACCCTTTCATAAACTAAGCTTGAAGAAAAGATGTATGAATGCATTTGAAAAAGTCTTAACTGTACATGTTTTAAAAGACCACAAAATAAGTCTGCTGCCATCACCTAAATTCACAAGGGAAGATGCAGTTACTGTTGAAAGAAGCTTATCACTGAGAGGAGATTAGCAATAATTAGGGAGGGTATCTGTTAGTAAACAATGAAACTGGAGTCCAGGGTAAATATGTTGTCACAGAAAACAGAGGTTTTTAGGAGATGAAAAGTTTATTTAAAAACTGCCAACATTTAACAAAAATGATTTTACACTATTTTCCATTTTCTACAGAAATACAATAACTTACAGCTGTGCTTAGTCCATTCTGTCACTAATACATAGAAAACAAAGTCTGCTGATAAATAAGTGAAAAATAATCTATTTACCAACCACCACCACTAAAATTGTACCTGTAAATTTTGGAAGACATCTGCATAGAATAGTTAGGACTGTAGAGGTGCTCTTTTTTTTTTTTCTTTTTTTTTTTTATTTTTTTTGTACTACTAGGATATGTAAAAATTTAATTAACATGCAATACAAAATATTTGAGATAAACAAGGTAAAACCCAGTGTGCACAACTGTAAAGCAGTGCTAGGATGCCCTCCTATGTTTCTAACTAGACATCAAAAACTGAACTTTTTATGTGGTGGAATTTCAACTTCCCTTCACAGCAAAACTAGATTTACAACCATGAAAATCTATACCTGGCTAGGTTCCACTGAAGATGGATTAAAGGTGTGGACAAAATTATCTACTGCTAGATAACAACAAATAATTGTAGAACATCTCAAATCAATACTAAATAGATGCATTTTAAAAAGGAAATTAGCTGTTACTTAGTTATAAGCATTTGTGAGATGACAGGGTGACGAACGTGCAGTTTATTGTTGCACCATAAATCTATATAGCATGCTTGGAGAACAGTAAAACTTAAGCCACTCATTAAGACTTTCTCCCTTCAATATTGCATCAGTATTATCACATGGCACATAAAAGTTTACCATTCATCCCTAAGTATATGGCATTGACCTTTAAGCTATTGCTATGCAATACTTCCCAAACTAATGTGTTACCCTTGTTTGCACACAGGTATATTGTATGAAACTTTTTTCACTACAAAGGAAAAAGAAACAAAGAAAGAAGAAAAAAGAAAGCAAGGGAAAAAAAAAAAAAGAAAAAAGAAAGAAGGGAAAAAAGAAACAAAAAAGAAAAAAGGGGAAAAAGAAAAAAGAAAGAAGAAGAAGAAAAAAATCAGCTTTCTTAGCTATTGATACCCTATAGTACCCATATTTCTTTCTAGCTGCCCTTTTAAGCCTGTAATATTCCACAACCTTAACAGTTTCTCCTCAACCACAGTGCTAATCAATACACACTACCCTAACTGTTTTTTTCCTTGAAGCCATAAATATGACTATTTGCAAAAGACAAAGAAATCTCTTACAATCCATCACATTAAAAACAACAAAGTTACCATGTAGCGGCTGATATCCCCTCTGCAGCAGGACCTGATCCTATGTCAGTGAAGCACAGAATGGTTGGGGTTGGAAGGGACCTCTGGAGATGATCTAGTCCACCCCCCCCTGCCAGAGCAGGGTCACCCAGAGCAGGTTGCACAGGAACGCGTCCAGGCAGGTTTTGAGTATCTCCAGAGATGGAGATTCCACCACCTCTATGGGCAGCCTGTTCTAGGGAGTCAGTGGGAATTTTGTCACTCATTTTAACAGACGTAAAAATCAAGCACTTGGATCAGAAACAAACTAATGACCAGGTCCTGCAAATTTTTTCTGTACAAGGGTCCTGGAGGTTTTTTTATTTGCTTCTACTATCCTTTCTGATTTAATAAGCCCCCAAATAAAGTAAATCAAGATTGTACTTATCAACTCAGGGCTTCCCTATGAATTCTGAATACCTTCTGTCCTAGCAGCTAGTGAGATAGAATGAAAAAACTGCTAAAACTGTATGAGCAGAACAAGTCCTTGCTCTTTTAAGTTTTGCATTTAAGATGATGAGCAATATATTCAGTAGTACCCTGTGATTTTAGGTGCTCATTTTAGAACATTTGGAGTGAATCACATTGTCTAGGAGGAGAGAGGAATAAGTGCTAGCATTTTCCAATAAAACTGAGGCCTTTAAGGAGAGCTCTCAGATCCAGTAATTCAAAATCAGACAGCATTCAAAATAATGAGTAACTCTGAAAATCCTTTTTTAAGTGTGATTCATTATTGTAAAAAGAACATGAGAAAAATATTGTACCAAAAAGACTACTTATTGTTTGTATTCAGATACCAATTTCAGTTGTTGGTTTGCGTCTGACATACTTTTCCCAATTTCCTGTCATGCTAAAGCACTTCATCTGAATATATGCCTGTCTGTTCCTTCCTGGAGGACTCCTGAAAGGTAATGCCCAGGTAGGACACCGGCTTAGCACTTCCCAGTTCCCTCACCCTGCAAGACGTTACAAAACTCTTCCACCGTCTCAAACACTCCCTACAAGCACTTGGAATAAACACCACCACTAATAATTTGGTTTGTGCATGCACACATTTGCCCAAGGATCATGAAAGTAAGGCAGACTAAGCCAGAGAGGGGAAGCAAGAGATCCTGCTGTGTTCAGCAAAAACCCTGATGTTGGCAATGATCCTGCTAGATTCAGACTCAGGACAGGTCCTCCATGGAGGAGCTCCTGTTCACAGATCACCAGTGTTAGATAAAAAACGCCACACATGGGAGATTTTGTGTTTTTCACAGGACACTACTAAGTACAGTTCGGCCACCCATACATCCATCCACCCATGCATACATCCACATTTACTGTGGGAGAATAAATATAGATAATTTATTCACAGATAAGTTCTCTACTGATGAAAAAAAAAAAAAGAAAGAAAAAAGAAAAAAAACAATCCCCCTCTGAAAGGAATAATTCATCCTATGACAAAGACCAGTGAAAAACAAACTTAATGCCTTACATTCACTACCCTGTAGAACACTAGTCATTTATCAGATTACTTTCCAGTGTCTTACTGTCCTGTCATCATTTTATTCTTGCTGCTACAAAACTTACAATTTATCTAATCTATCTGCATTGGAAATCTATGTAAAATTTACAATGGTCACAACTGTGTATCTGAGAACTTTTCATAGAAAAAATATCACAAAATATTATGTTTAAAACTAACTGTATTTCCCCCTAATATGAAAGCTATGAGAATTAAATGGTTTTTCATGTATCTTGATAAAATAAACATTTTGCTCTGGATAGAATAGTACTTTGATGGACGTGACGGTGTTACAAAATTAGTGTTTAATGGCTCATTTAAATATTGTAGTGCTGTCAGTACCTTGGATCTTAACGCTGCTTAAAACCATTTAAGACATCTACTATTTCTATTACATGAAATTAAAGACGACGTTTCCAAGCACATTTTCCAAGATGACTACGTAGTTTTAAATGCAGCCACTCCAAAAAAGAAAGACTGGAACAAAAGGGAATGAACACAGTAGGTATAAATATACTTTGTCATCTAAAAACAAGTTCTTGAACCTTGTATCATTCATGTGATTTTTTTAAATAACAGGGAACACTCCGTTAAAAAAAATTATGTACTCATTCTACGCAGCCATTCAGGAAATCTTACTGTATTAATGATGTACCAATTTCATAACTTTATTCACAACGAACATACAGGAATACCTCATCCAAGAAAAGCTCTTTGTTTCACCATAATTATATTCTTTCAGAAAGCGTCCTGTGAAGAAAATATGCACCTTGCTGTGGGTTCTCCCCACCTCCATCTATACAGTAGGATTAACAGCAGGTTACAGATGGTGCAGAAGAGATGCTTAACAAACTAGACTTCAGTTAACAGTTCTGCTCATCAGAATCATTGTATTGTACATAAGCGTCTGCCAGCTATCAACAACTAAAAGCTTTTGCAGTTATAGTATTCAGACTCCTAACGAAAGCTTTTTAAAAAAATAAATCTAAGATACATAGTGCATCAACACAGACACTGTAAAAAGCTTCCCCATCATTACAATATAAGTCTTCGTGAGATACTGAATATCCTACTGAATAGTGCTAGGGAACTCTAAGAAGAAACCCAGCAACTGTCAGGAGCTTCCTGCAGGACTGCAACATCAATTTAAGATATAGAACAACAATATAATGCAGACGAGATGGTAAGGTCTAGTGTGAATCATTAGGTACAGCATTAGCCTGTGGGTAGATATAAAACACTATGCTAGACAAAAAAATTCAAAAGCCAGTTATTACATGTTTAGCATTTATGGTGTTTCTTTTAAATCAATAATTATAAATTGTAAAAATGTATCCTAATTCACTACAATAGGCTATGCCCTGAGAAGTAACAATACACACTAAGAAAAAGCCACTAGAAAGTGTCAGGTCTATAATTCAAAAGCATAAACTGTCTACAAAGAATTTCTTGGAAGCACGTATTTCCTCCATTTTTCAGCAATACCTTGCTTCTTCAGAGGAAAAGACTAATGAAAGTTTATGCTTATTCTAGTTTTCCCCAACTTTAACTACAAGATTTATTTTTATTTTTCCTTTTCTCCTTTAAAGTCTCCTGGGGAAACTAGATGGCTTCATAGATAAAGCTCTTGCTTTTCACCTCTGAAAGAGGATGTAGGCCTAGCATGAGGTTCTGAAAAAACTGAGCCTGATGAACTCCACTTAAGGATATCAATCAGAGCACTTTTGGGAGGTAGTCAGAGTTATCTAAACACAAAATGAGGCCACCTCACCAATGCTTTGCTACATTCTTCTTTGCTGGTTGGAAGAACAGAGAAGAGGCTGGGAAGGAAACACACCTCTAAGGACATGGGAAAAAAAGAAGGAAAATTATCTTAGACAGGGACACTGAACTTTCTTTGAAAATAACTTGAATGGCAAGTGTACTTGAGAATAGGTGAGTTACCCTCTTTCCTTTATATCTGACATTAATAAAACAGTAAGATCTAATTGTAAAGACCTCTCATCACCAAATGAGCACAGGACAAACATGCGTTTAAGAGTCACATCTACATTTCACTTCACTGCTTTTTCCTGAATTGCTCCAAAAGATACAACTCAGTTGTCGGGTTTTTCCCCCGACACAGCAAGTGCAACAGTTTACTTCCTACTAAATTAAAAAAAAAAACCAAAGAACATTCTTCCCTCACCGAAGGCAAAACAAAACTAAACAAACAACCTCGTCCAAAAATTCAATCATCAAGTCTCTGAAGACTCAGCACTCAAATTATTCTCTGGTAGTCATGTTTTGTTAATTGTATTATATGTTATTCTGACAAAGTATGCTTGTTGAGACTGGCTATGCAGACAAGCCTTTCCAAAACCCCTCTTTTCTGCTCATCAGTATTATACAGTACTGTTTTAAAAATTAATTAATTATCCACTTAGGAAAAAACTGTCCATAAAGACTAGCTACACATTCTAATTAAGCAGCACTAACACAAAACTGGAAATGCCAAAAATTTTTATTATAAGACAGAATCTAAGCTTTCTCACTATATTACCACTTTGCTTATTTGTCTTAAAATAAGTTCTATATAAGGTAATTAATCGAACAGACAATTTACTTTATCCCCTATTCAAATGACACAAGGATTTGATTGCATAAAAAATATGCAAGAAGTCAACAAAACACTAATATGTAGGCATGAGTAGATTAACAAATATTAATCACAGCAGCAGAGCAGTATGTTCCAATAATAACTTTATACAAGTTTGTTATTGTAGCTATCTTTAATGCTGCATGTGTTGCTCCAGTAACTGCAACACAATATAAATCCAATGCCAATAAAATAACAGTTAATGTATTTAGCAGCAGAGAATTCAACCCCTTAAAAATGTGATTCCTTCCAATTTCTGTAGTTTCAAATTACATTTGTTCCTCAAAACCCCTTGTTTCTAGTACAAAGAAATTTCTACAAAGACTAATCTAGTGAACAAAAAGAATTTGCATCAATTTAAATGACACATACTACAGCAGAAGATAAAATCAGTAAAGATGCTTAACCTTATATGAAGATGTTTACAGATGTACAAGGTTTGATTTTATATTTGAAGGACCTTCAGAGAACAAGAGCCTTGTGTTCTGCAGCTTCTGCTGAACATTTTATCTGCAAGAATATTCACCGACTACATTATAATTCTCTGACTCTTGAACAGTAAACAACTAAAACACATTACTTAAAGTATCTGTCCTCGGTAACCTTTAGGTATATGAAGTACCAATGGCCTGAAGCCACTTTTCTTTTCCAAGCAGTAATACTGAATGGTTAGACAGGTACATTCCAAAGATCATAGTTCCAGAACATCACACAGTTGTGAGCTTAATGTAGTTTGTTGGAGGTATTTCTTCAGTCATTTCATGTAAGAGGCTTCAGGACACTGACAGCTTCAAGTAACTTAGTTATATGTTTTCTTCTTTCATGTAATTTATATTGTTACCATGAAAAAGTTAAAGCGTGATTTTGACAGCTTATTGTCTACATTTCTTTCAAAGGAGAAGATACGACTTGTTTCAATTTCACTTTTATTGTTTAGCTTTCTGTGTGGCAGAGCCTGGGGAGCAAACATTTCTAAATATAACTATTCTTACTGGATTAAAAAAAAAAAAAAAGTAGAATATTTCCATCAGGTGTAGGCTTTAAAACCCCACACTTAAAAGTCATACTACAGCCATCAGTGTTTTGTAAAACTAACAAAAAGCATCAGCACCATCTCTGATTAGAGCTCTCAGAACATTTTCCAAGTATGAAAATACAATGCAACTTTGTTCAGTTACATACGACCAAATCTTGTGTTCCTACAAGCATGCATAACTCATGCTGACATGAATAGGAACTGCACGCATTATGAGGGCAGCTGTTTGATCTTAAGTGTTTGTGATGGAAAGATTGTCAAATTCAATAGCACAGTACTTCTACAATATAGCTCTAAGAAAGCCAACTAAGACTCCAGGTTATAGTGGGGAAGAAATACATAATGGGTTTCAAGTCAGATTTCAATATAAATCTTTTCCTCTAAAAACGTCAATCATTCCAGTGCAAGAAGAGATCGTCTCTTCGCTTCCACAGTTCAAGAAGTATTTCTTATGAAGCTCCCCCTTCCCGGTCTGCTCCTGCCACTGATATTTTTCTCATGAACAGGTAATTTTTGCCAAGGTAAACAGAACATACAACTGCGTTACTAACTGTCTAAATAATCTAGGACCAGGAATGTGATCCTTAATAC
The DNA here is from genome assembly GCA_013400035.1 of Rynchops niger. Taxonomy (NCBI): domain Eukaryota; kingdom Metazoa; phylum Chordata; class Aves; order Charadriiformes; family Laridae; genus Rynchops; species Rynchops niger. Next base: position 19,024 of record VXBH01000418.1, on the reverse strand, counting down.
GTTGCCAGCTGACTTTACACTTTCCAGGTTCATACTAGTCATTAATAGAATACTGAATACAGAAAGCTGACCCAAGCTACTACACATGCTTTAATGTATCTTTTATACTCAAAAAACATCAGGTCCTCTGGGATGGGTAAAATTTCTTGCTCAATTCAAGTTCTTAAGTTCAGACTCTGGTTTGTCAGAGGTCAGAGGTCAAAGAGACATCTTATGACAAAATTATCCTCTCTAGCCATTCCCACACTTCCTTCACATATCGATTACGTTCTTCTGCAACTAAAACCATCAATCAAGACAGCATCCTAGAGCACCTCAAAACAAATCACCATGTATTATGTCCCTATCTATACTGAGGCAGGTGTGCACGCCCACTGAGACAAAGCTTTGCCATGGAGATGCTCAAGCCTAGGTCAGTCTTATCTAAGTACTGTGAACAGAGGAGTGTACATTTAGAAATATCTCTCTTAGGTACTCTGTGCCTGAAATGAGAGGTGGTCTATTTTCATTTTGAAATGCAAAAATAATCCCCATCCATCAAATTATTTAGAACTCCTGGAATTCCACATATTTTGCGTGCTTTTTTTCTTTCCAACTGATATATTTTGAGCAGGCTACCTGTTTTTTTTCTCCCTCATTGTTGCTCTCTGCCCAACAGAAACAGCAGCTTGCAACTTATCACAGTCAGGAGGCACTTTGGGCAGGAGAAATATACAGCAATTTTGGCGAAGACTCTAGCTTGAAAATCTAATCCCCTCAGTGAATAGTCCATTTGGAACAGAGGCAATGTTGCAATTGTACGAACTTCTAGAGTTGTACAATGTTTCTCCTCTGGGTCTTTGGACCAGCACAATTCCATTAGTGTAAAAAAATCCCTTATATAGACAAGTTCTAAGGAAATGACAAAATAAATGATTCATGTCTAATTTCACTGGAACAGAAATGTGTTTCAAATTCCCTTAAAATTTACAGTTATGTAAACAGAAATATATGGTTAGAGAAGTGCTCTTATAGAAGAGTCAAAAGAAAAAAACCCAGACTGAAGCTCTGCAAAAGAACAAAAGTGAAGAG
>VXBH01000418.1:6522-17484 GCA_013400035.1 Rynchops niger | reverse complement strand
TAATAAAAAGGTATGCCAGTTCTTGAATAAATAAAGTGACAGATTCTACTCTGAATATGAACTTTAGGACTGACCATTGGAAGAGTGAGAAACACATGGTTAGTTAACACTTGCAACCAAGACATGCATTTGTGTCTGAAAACAGAATATTGCACTAAAAGAAGAACCCCGAAGGCTTTAAACTCTTCCATCATTGACCTAAAAAAGTAACTAACCATTTCCTGTAAGCAGTAGCAAACCTGGCTTGGTCTGCATCCCTGCAAGTTGATAATACTTTATCAATGAACTGGTATTCCATTTCTGGACCAAGCGAGTCCTGCATAGGGGCACGCTTCAGTCGTTTTGTTTCTTGAGTATAACCTTGTTTGCTGCTGGATTCATTCAAAATATCAACATCCATAGCTTGTGCCATGTGACTTGTCGCAGGACTGTGGTGGGAATTATTCAGAGTTTCATCACTGCTGTCCACAGATGATACCACTGCGCTCAGAAGAGGAATTTTGTTGCTCAGGTGGTGCTGAAGGTAGAACACACGCCTTCTTCAGAGGAAAAGGAAGGAAGGAAGAAAAAAAAAGAAAAGGGGAAAACAAAAAAAGTCAGGCACTCAAAATAGTCTGCTGTTGCTACTAAACTGCTTTAGTTCATTTGCCGTCCTACCAGATTCCCCCACAGACAGACACAAAATCTGCAGTTACTGCTCTCATTCTACAAACAAGGGCTCAGTGTCACTTTGGCAAATCTGCTGTTCCCTAGTCAGGCACATACATCCAGCTAACAAAGCAGAGATTTTCTGCAGCTGATCCATCTTTTGCCTATCTTTTGCTCAACTTTTGCCCTTTAAACATTTTATGTGTGAGGAGGCTGACCAACAGTATCTTGTGTCTCTTGCACAAACTGTAAGGGCAAGTGAAGCCTACATCAACAAGATACTTAAGCCCAATCAAACTTTCCATTCAATAGGTCTGATTATGCTCTGGAACACTTTCCAAAGGGCTAAGACATGGTAGCTTAGAAATCTTTTATTGAGTGATACCTTTGAAAATCAGAACAACAATTTGTCTGGAAACACCAAGCAAATAACAATACGCACATCAGAAGGACACTCTTTTGACCGAATCCTCTTACCTATGACACCACAAGGTTTCATGCCCTGGGTAAGTATCAATCAGTTCAGTGCAGAGCTCCAACTCTTCCTCTAAATGGCGGGGGAGATCCACACCCTGCTCCTCTGCACAGGCAGCTTCTGCCCCTGCACTCTCCTCCTCCTTTTGAAGGTTAGGGTTTTGCTCATTTACCAATTGATTTGGTACCAGTACATTGTTGTCAATCACAGTTCTGCCTATCAAGGACTTGAGTAAGAACTGGCGGTAATGAAATCCACTGTGGTCTGAGACATGCATGGATACCCAATATTTAGTGGATGAAAGTTCATCAAGGAGAACCTGAAACAAAACCCAGCAACAGTTATCAATCAGTATAAAGAAGGAATTTACCACGACTGTATGTGTAATTAAGGTCACATCTCCTCTAGGGATTTCAGCTGCTGTGGTTACAGTTTAAGAACACACACACAGAAAAAATGAAATAATCACTGAGCCTTTTCCATTGTGTGCTGACAAGTATCTTGACATTCCTGCACAAGAGAAATTATACTTGTTCCAAATTCTGAAAAGGTGGGTATCTCAGAAAACTTCCCACAGGGTGAGGGGAAAAAAAACCCAAACCACTTAGGAGATATCAGTTTTACTTTTTGCCTCATGCATTCTAGGTGTCAGAGAGTGGGTGAGTTCCTTAAAAAAAAAAAAAAAAAAGATTTAAAGTAATTCACACTTTCATTTTCCAGGAAAGAATGACAATGACTAACATTGCGTTCCAAGTGCTACGGCTTGCGGAATACAAAACTATTTGTCCATAATTAAGTTGCTTAACTTGATAATTGGTAAACTCCAAGAAAGGCTTTCACAATAACTTTGGTAAATATTTACAATGGTGACTACAGCTGTCTTTGTAATACTGCTGGCACCTATGAGTTTTCTCTTAATTCTGAATGGTTTTAAATCTTCAAAATTTATTTCTAGGAAGACAGGTGAGTGTGGCTACTGGGCAAAGCTTCTTTTACTTCATTTTCTCCGTTAGAACTAATGGTTGTATTTCTTTAAAGGCTTTAATCTCTTTCCTCACATTGCTCCTCCTCTGGAATTTAAACTCTCCAAAGAGATCAAAACTACCTTTTTTGTTTACTTCTGAAGACTTTGGATATAACCTTAGTGGTATATTCTTTGTATTAATCTCTTTTTCTAGGCTACCTATGTCACTTAACAGGACGAGCTGATGCAAAGCAACTTTCATAGGCACAAGTCTTTCCTTTTTCTCCTACAGCACAAGAGGCACAGCCCCCCACAAACAAAAACACGGAAATGCGCAAGGCTAGTTATACAACTTTTTGTGGTGCATCTGTTCTAAAAGATGTTAGACCAAATACAAACGATGTAAATAGCTCCTTCTACCTCAGATACTCACCATGCTTTTTAAGGTCTTGACAAGAGACACCAGCATTTTCTTCCTTTTACAGATTGGCAAACTGAAGGGCACTACTGAAGAACAACCCACACATGGGATTCTTAAGGGAGCTGAAATTCACTATCTCCAGTTCTGCACTTTAAACCACAAGATCACTTCTCTCCTAGCAGAACAGAGCTTACTGTTTTAAATTTTTGAATATTAAAATTTAACAGCATAATGCTCAAGAGTGACATCAGAAGAATTAGACCAGTCTTTATTTGTCCAGAACTGATACTATGCACATTATGTCCAACTTAGATCTTGAAATAATCTGATTCATTTACTTGACATGTTTATAAGCTACAAAGTTACAGGGGAACATTGTAGTTACGGATTTTAAACTGCCTGCACAAAGCAAACAGAATGATTCTCACCATCACTCCTTACCTAAACTAGAAAACCTCTTTTAGAAAAGCAAGACAAAAGATTGTCATTAAACCTCTTGAGACCTACAAAAAGAAAAGCTTCTCTCTAGGAACCTCATAATAACAGTGGAAGACACTTCAAACAACAGGAGGTAAAACAAAAAGCCAGCTACTGTCTGAATTCCAACAGAGGGTCTTTCTTATCAAGTCAGTTTTCTCTATTTCCACACCAAAACCACAAGCCCTTTGCCATTCTTCTGTGAAGTAACAAGGAAATGATATGAAAATGCCTCCCTCCTCATTCTTGATAACCTCTCACAAAGGGCCTTCTGCCTTTGGTGGTGAGCTGGGTACCATGAAACTGGCATCCTGCTCCAGAATAGGACATATGCACTCAGTGACCTTTGCCTCAACCTCTGTGTCTGCACTCCCTCTTACAACCTCCCTGACCCTGTGCTTGCTTTTTTAAAGTGCTTAATCACCATAAACTGCAGCCTAAAACTTCCTCCCTGCTCTCGGACACTGGGGAAATGAAAAGGAACTGTATCTGAGGAAAAAACTTTAAAGGATGACCAGATAAATATGTCTATGTCCACTCACACAAAAGACAGGTACCTTTGGAGCTCCAGTCAAGCCAAGGCCTTACTGGGGATGTCTACAGGAAAAATTACTTTGCATCTTACGAACATACTTCTGTCTTCTGGGCACCACACAAGGTAAGTGCTCAGGACAATCACACCATCACTTGTTTCTTTGCTTGTTTTTTAATGTAGGGCCTCATCCTGTAATTATGATCTTGAGTATTCCTATCTAAAGAAAACAAGAAAGTTTGCCCATCCTTGCTGAACTACATCCTCATTTTGTACCTGCGCTATTTCTCTACCAAACTATTAGTAGGTGTCTGGAGCCCGTGTTTTCCCCCCCATTAGCTAACTGTACTGTCAGGTGAGAAAGCTGAAGTAAGCTTTCTCATCCTTTTCTGAAGCAAGTACTCCAATTCCAGAAAGATTAGACTGGTCTGGAGCAATCTATTCTTGACAAATTCTTAATTGATATTAATGAACACTATTCAAACACTACGTAAACTTAGTAATGTGGTTCAAATTCCACACGAAAAACAAACTGAGGCTTCTATATTCAAACAAGATGATGTTTCTTTACTGTCTAATGTAAGAAAGAAGAAATATACATATTCTGTGAGAAAATCTTTGTAGAGGGTCAAAACCTTCTCCTCCAGTATTTTATATCTTTTTCACGGACTTCAAACTAAGATTCAGTCTGCAGAAGCATTAGGATTAATTATGATTGCCAAATCAAAGGAAAAAACCCCAAACCCTACCAAACAACCTACCCTCACAAATCCTCCAAAGTAGGACAACAGTTTCATAAATGATAAACCTGTTTTGAGACATCTTATTTCAATGATAACACAATCTATACATTATTTTTCTGGGCATCTGTTTCTTTTTACACCGTAATAAAAACTACCTGAAACTACAGGCAAAGCTTGTAATATAGCAGAAATGTGTTACTTAGTTACCTAGACACAAATTTTATATCAAGATTCTCAGTATCTTTCATCTTCCACACTTTTCCCTAATTTTACTGCATCCCAAACACCTTCTGCTAGGCCATGTGAAGAGATGCATTGGTGGTGTCATGAAAAAAAACTAGAGTCAACACGGGGATTTCCCAATGCCTTCAACACACTGCTCAAAGAACAGCAGCACCAGTGAAATTTTACCAGAGTTAACAAAAGCCTGTTGGACAAAACCAGAAAAAACTATTACTTCCTTACTAATCAGCCTAAAAAGAAGACCAGCAGGGGAACTGGGATGGCAGGCAAAGCGAACAGACTTGGCAGCGATCAAACAAAATTCAAACACTTCCTTCACAGGCATGCTTTGTGACACAAAGCATTGACAACTGCCGATGAATAAACCCACTAGAATAACAACAGTTCTGAGAAGTTATTTCTACCACAATGCAGTTCTTTCTGTTTATTTAATTTAGTAAGGAATAGGAAGTGCAAAAAGCACTCAGGGTGTTATCTTGATCTTCAAACTACTGTTAACTAAAGCATAAAGGTACTAGAGTTTTAATTGTTTTTAATTAATACTGCTAACTTTTCCCCCCTTCTTTTTAATAAAGCTATTAAAGACCTAAATAACAGGCTTAGTTTTCTACTAATACAGACCTCTAACCCTAACTTCTAACCTCCAGTCCACCCCAATCCTGTAATTCTTCTGACTTTTCCATGACTACTTTTCCATACAAACTTGCTAGGCATATGAGTCCAAATTCTGGGCTGTCTCCCTCACAAAGTCTGGAACATACGTGCTATTTAATACCAATCTGATACAGCTATTTTTAAAGCTTCTCAAGTGAGAATTAACAGGAAACCTCAGCAAAACAACATCCATTGCTAGAAGTAGCTGGCCCGTAAGAGATAAAAATAACAGCTATACTGTCTCAACAGCCTCCACTAAATTCCTCCCTCACTCCCCTAAGTATTTACAGGACGGCAAAACGCAGCTGCACGAGTGATACGGACCTGTATCAGCCTAACATGCACAAGAAATTCACCTAATAGCTTAGAAACTACAGTATTACGAAACTGCCTATATGATTTTAGACCATGTCACATTCAGTTTGCTGCAGGTCTTGATTTTTAGATACTACCATCTGATCTGAAATACTGGCCAACGCCTTAGATGTCCCTGCTGGAGCTGAAATAGCTTGATCAACCCCCAGTTTAAATGCTGTCAAAAGATACTGTTGGATCTGAAGAAACGCTTTCTCTGAAATTCCTGCTGTTTTTACTTAATCCTTCAATATTCTGAAACCACCAATACGCTGAATAAGGATATCAGAACAAGACATTGCATTACATTATAAAAACAGTATCTATCATGTATTACATTTTTCTCTATTATGAATTTCAAAATTAGTACTAGAAGAATTATTTTCAGCTTCCTCTTCATTTCAGCTCACACAGTCCCATCCATTCTCCTGCCACAAGTTCATTAACACTAAGTACATAAACAGAACTTTGCACCTGGGCAAGAAAAATCTGTTCTTTCTGCAGAGCAGAACCTGCCTACACTGGCAAGAAAAATGCAAAACATACTCATTGCAGTATTTTGCCTGTTTTTTAAAAACATTCTTAGCTACCTGTGCTAACTACATGATACTCTCCATTCGTGTCATAGGATCTGCTTCGCAAAACAGAATTTTCTTTTTTTCAGACACGGGAATATAAGACTTTATTCACTATTGTATTATACCTTGACAGTCAGCTTTCCCAAATGCTGTAAAACCCAGATGCGATGGGACCAGGCATTGTAGTTGCTTGGATATCTCCCAGCAGCTTCAGAGCAGACATTCATTTCTTCCTGCACTAGTCGGTGAATTCTCTCCACAGGTGCTGCTCCCAAATTTCCTTTAGTCACGTGACTGGGCAAGGAGTTTTCCTGAATTAGTTGTTGCAGCACCCATCGTCTGGTTAAACGACATACAGTGTTAATGGTGAGAGAGCAATTTAAGAGAAAAAAAATGCAAAAATGCCTTTTCATTTATATAAACCAACTGACCCTTTCCGATATGTCAATTATCCAAACTACGCTGTAAATAGATGATAAGTAAGAAATAGTACTAAACATAACCATCTGAACTCTTCCCATACAGAAAGCTGTGACTTTATGGTCGCACTCCAAAATAATTTAGCTCTAGCTGTATTTGTTTGTTTACTCACTGTAAGTGGTCATGGCTACTTAAAGCTACTAAATTTAGGAAACAGAAGGAAACAGCAGACATGAAAAATATGCAAGAACTGTCTGCATTAGATTTCTAACAAGCTCTTCTTTCAAAAACTTGTATAGCATTAAAATAAAGTATCCAAAATGAGAGCAAAAAAAGCTATTCAGTAAAAAAAATGAACTGTGCTTTGTATTTTTTACGTTAGTCAGTAGTGCACACAGCAAGTCCAATTAGTTTCTGTATATCACCAGCAGAAAGTGCAAAAGATTTACAGTTTCAAGGGCTATAGACATAACCAAACCAAATGTTTTTACTGCTGAATTATACATATTTGAAATGACTGAGATAAGCACAGATTCATATATGGCTTCTTAATTTTATCATGGACTGAATTCTAGTAGTACTTTAGTAGTATATTTAGATGAGTATTTTGAGAGGTGTCCTCAATGCTGCAGAAACCATGCATCTGCAGACCCTACATAAAAGGGCCCTACAAAAGGGAAATCACAGATGTGTAAGACCTCCACGCAGCAGTCAAGAGAATTGCAATGAATGCATGTGGAATGCTCTGGAAAGCTTGACATCCTCCGGTCTGTGACACAGAGGTCTTTCTGTTTTGTACAGGCTCACATCGGTTCCAAAACCAATCAATCGCTACTTTCAGAAAGGTGTCACTCCTAGTTAGAAGAAATCAATCAATAAAATAAAAATAATAAATTAATTTTCTTTAAAATGATAATTCTGTTTTGTAATTCATATATAAAATTGTGTATGTGTATATACATAAAAAAAGCCCAAACAGATAACCCAATCACTGTTAAAAACAAATTTGGTAATCCATCCACTTTTTCTCTCATTTCAAGACATTTATATTATTCTTGTTCGCTGGTATTTTTTTATTCATACTGTGTCTTTTTCTCTTCATTATTAAAAAAAAAAACAAAATATTAGAAGACAATATTATAGATAATTTATGAGTGCAATTTCTAAACTGCGTTTCTCACCAGAAACCACATGCAGTAGATTGAAACCAGTGTTCATACACTGTCTTCCTATATAACGTTTGTTTTAACCAAAGGTGTACAGACAAATAAATCATGCTCTTTGTTGTATAACTTCATTTTATGAAGTGTTGTAGTTTTTAAGATTTAATTTTTGCTTTTTAAAAATCTCTTTGATCCAAACATCACTATCTAGTATTTTTTCACTTCAATCAGCAGACTTGCAAGACATGGAAAATTCTAAAAATGTNAAAATGTTTAGGTATGAAAGCTAAATATGTAGAGAGTCATTCCTTTAATAAAAGATAAATATTAGTCCATTAACATTCACTTCTAATTAAAACCATAAAAAGACAAATTATTTTGATCTTGAAATTATTTTGTATGAGGATTTTTTATAAAATAAGGAATTCAGATAAATTCAGATAAATACAGGAGTGAGTGTGTGAAAAAAATACAGACTTTATAATCTTTGTGGCTACAAAAGAAAAAATATAAAATGAAACCTGAGCTATTTTCTAGACTTTTTACATGGGAGGAAAGAAAGGCAAGCACAACCTCAGAAGATTTAAAATGTATTGCTGGTACCTGTTGAATATTATAATAATATTTCAGAGATTTTTAAGAGAATATTTTCTACAATAGATTTGGAGAAAAGAATCCAATTTCTTCTGTGGCTGTATGCATGTTCCTATTACCATTGCAGTTCCTGGAATTACCGTAAATGAATGTAGGATTATTCGGTGACAATTGTGCAATCAACAGATATACTGACTCTATACGCACAAAATCTATCTGAAACTCCCCAAAATGTATAGCAAAAGGCCATATGGCAAAATGTATGACAGGTATTCTGACATCTTTAGTAAGCGTAAGAAAAAAATTTTTTCGATATGTCTTCCCTGAGTTTTATAATCGCCCCATTCCTTCTTTTTGCACTTCTGCCTGAAATTTGGTATCATGGGGGTAACAGAAAACACTAAATTAATCACTGTGCTGATGCAGAACGAAAATTTTTGCACATCTTATTTTCTAACATGTATCAATCATGGTCAGCACATCCAAATACAAGCCAAACATTTGTAGAATCATCCTCAAATATACGTTTCTGTTTTAGGCAAGTACAAGAAAGAACAACAAATTATAACCCTGATAAAATACTCCTAATTTAAGATTGCATGTAAGTTATAGACAGAATTGTTTATTATTTCTAAGATGTAAATAAGTATTTAAAACCTACCGTTCTGACTAATTTAATAAAAATGTATGGATCATCACTATATGGGTGGCACCAGGTTCAGCACTAGGTACATGCAGAAAATCAGTTTTCCAGTGACAGCTACCACGTAGGAAAGGCTAAACCATGACAAACTGCAAGATTTTTTCCCATTAATTCTACATACTCCTTTTGCTTCAAAGCAATCAAGCAGCATGACTCAGTAGCATGGAGATGATGAAAAGCAGTTGAAGAACAACAAAATTAAAAGCAAATGTTGCAGATATTAATCAGTGTTGTTGCTGTGTCAATGCTACTAAGGAAGAAATTAAGTAAATGCTTACAAGTTAAGAAATGCCTAGGAGTATTACATGTATTGCATTCTAGGTTAACTTTCAGAATTTTCAGCTCATGCACTCACAAAGAAGAGTTTACCAACAACTCCCTCTCCCAAAAATTCATATTTTATCAATACAACTGAAGCTTTATGTTTTCGACAGAGTATGAATCCCCTAATGGGGTATCAGCTTTACAGTTGTCCTAATGCTGGACATGTAAAACACAAACATTATGAACTGGCTTAGAATGTTTTACATTGAAATATCTTTTAAGGCTGTCTATAAAAGGATGAGTTGTCCTGTGAAAAATACATCATGGTGGGGAAAAAAATAAAAAAAAAACCCAAAAAAACCCACCCACACCCCAAGATTTTTTTTTTTTTTAAACAAAGTTGAGCAATGGATCTATACCTCACTTGGCTGTGCTACAGGCACAGACTGGACTGGATTGGAAAAGAATCCAACTTTGGTTACAAAGATTAGCTTTTACAGATTCTTGTCTTTTTGGAGTGCCTGTAGACAAGCAACATAGTAGTAAGTTGGAGGAAGGGGGAAAGAAGGTGAAACCCACAATGCTCAAACACTTACTATTGATGGAATCAGAATTCTCAGGCTGAGAATTTTAGGTGATACAAGACATGATAAATCTTTAGGGAAATGTATTAAAATAATTTAGGTAATTTTATTAAAAAAATACGCAGCAAAAAAGGTGCATATTATTTTAGTTCTAAGTGTAAAATATAGGCAGGTTATCTTCAAAAGCCAACGCACAGTATTTTGCACTGAGTGGTTCAAAGAATCTGCTATATTTCTAGATTTCCTCCTACATCTACATCTCTCCTTAACTCCAGCACAGGAAAAATAACCCTAGGAAAAACAGTTAGGTGTGGGGAGGCAACAGAAGGCAAGGGAAACAAACCTATGAATCCATGTTTCTGGACTCTTTGGAAACTTGGTTAACGCCAGTTTTCCAAGATGCAAATCTTTAAGTGGATTTAAAGTGCCAGACAGTATTAATTCTTTCCTACAAAAGATAAAATAAATTTGCATGAATAAAAGTAGTAACCTGAAAACAGAACACAAATCCCAGTAACAGATAGCATGGCATTTCTTTTGTATCATAACAGAATCTCACTGTCAAACTACAAGAGTTTTAAAAGCTTTTGGTGGATTAACTCATTCCACTCTGCTATATATATGCACACACTATTCAACCAGGCCCAATAAAATAAATCCAGATCAAAGAACTTTATTTCAATCTGAACACATACAACTTATTGGTTCCCAAACCTACCCAGAAATCACGGAGTCAACTGTATTTGAGTGTGTTTCTCCATCACATTTTCTTTACTAATCAGAAAGCCAAGGAGTTTGGGCTGTATGTAATGCCTGTTGAAAATAATGTTGCTTTTATCTGCACACTCTAAAAGCATCTTAATAACACAAGCAGCTTTATTTTTTTCTTTTGATACAAAGGCTGCCAATAGGGTTATATGTATGACTAAACACTTCTTCTTGAAATTAAGTCTTTAGATAATTCTGTACATCTGAAAATACAGTTACACTTCCAGTCCCCATACTTTTAGTTTTCAAATACGACTCAAGCAAACATCAAGTTTAGTTTTTAAATATGGCTCAAGATACATTATCAATGATACTTAAATCTAAAAAGAAGTAGGAAATATTCTCTGTGTGTAGAATGTTTTTCAAACAAAAAGGCT
>VXBH01000417.1:79220-189391 GCA_013400035.1 Rynchops niger | reverse complement strand
CTGGCCCTGATCCCTTGGCTGTCTTGCAGTTGCCGTGAGTNTGTCTTGCAGTTGCCGTGAGTGCTCACTCAAGACGATCCTCTCCATGATCTTTCCTGGTAATGAGGTCAGGCTGACAGGCCTGTAGTTCCCTGGATCCTCCCTCCAACCCTTCTTGTAGACGGGCGTCACTTTAGCCACCCTCCAGTCATCTGGTACCTGCCCTGTTGACCAGGATTGTTGACAAATGATGGAGAGAGGCTTGGTGAGCTCTCCTGCCAGCTCCCTGAGTACTCTTGGGTGAATCCCATCTGGCCCCATAGACTTATGTGTGTCTAGGTGCAGAAGCAGATCACTGACTACTTCTTCCTGAGTTATGGGTGGGTTGTTCTGCTCTCCATTCTTATCTTCCAGCTTAGGAGGCTGAGCACCCTGGAGATAGCTGGTCTGACTATTGAAGACAGAGGCAAAGAAGGTAAAAGTCCTGGTTAGTGAGCTTGCTGTGTGCCCTCCTCACTGCCCTAATGATCTTGAACTCCACCATTTCATGGTCTCTGCAGTCAAGGCTACCCTTAAGCTTCACATTCCCCACTGGCCCCTCCTTGTTGGTGAGAACAAGGTCCAACATGGCACCTCTCCTCATTGACTCCTCTATCACTTGGACAAGGAAGTTTTCATCAATGCATTCCAGGAACCTCCTGGATTACTTGTACCCTGCTATGTTGTCCCACCAACAGACACTGGGGTGATTGAAGTCCCCCACGATGACCATAGTGTTATTAGTGTTATTGCTACAATCTTCCATCTTTAAACTGCTGATTTTGGTGATTTGCTCTGAAAAAATCTTGAAGCCATATAAATGCAAGCTTTTGCATATAATTACTTACGAATATTTATTTCATGAAAAAATAATTACAGTACCAAATGCTTAGATTCTTTCTATAATTAAATCATAGTAAGTGCTCTTATAAATAACTATTTAAAACCCTGGAAAGTCTTTGCATATAGGCCATGGTTTCAAGGTCTGCAAGTCTCCAGGGCTTTATAGATGTCCAGTGCACATCAAAACTTAACCTTATTGAGGAAGTTAAATAGTTGGATTGCAATTAATGTGACAAATTAACCTTCTGTTTCCACAAGGTTTTACACAGACAGTCATGTAAGAATCAGAACCATTTAAAGTCATATTACAAGGTCAGTCAATACACAGTAGGTAGTATACTTTGAATTCAGTATACATAAAAAGGGAATATCAACATAACCAACCTACTGCAGGTCTATAAATCTGTAAACACACCAATTCAAGGAAGTTTATTTTTGCAGCTCTACCCATTTCTACCTATTAATTTTTGAAAAAAATCTTCTTAATTTCTAAAATTTTGTTCATAAAGACATACTTACACTGTAGTTACTGAAATATATATGTCTACATGCTGGATTAATTTCAGCTCCCAAAATTCGCTTCTGTTGAAAAGATTTCTGGAATTTAAAAACATTTCCTGTGAAGAATATTCTGTGTTTTTCAAAATTTACAAAAGACCAAAGTATTGTTGATCACCACCTTTTGAGTTCTTTGGCCGGATAAAGTTTCTGCCCCAGAAGTGCTTTTAGGCATTTCTCTTCAGCTAGTAAAGTGGAATTTTGGATGCTTTCAAGCAACTGAAAATGAGAACAGTTAGTTTTGCCAATTGCTAGACAGCTAGGTGAGAGTACTTTTCATGCCGACCTGTATGCCACCATGGCTACACATGAAGATTGTAAAAAAACCCAGCTTAATAAAAACTTTACATTTCTGTAAATTTCATGAACTGTTTAAGGAACAGCTCAGGCAAAGACTTATATTATAAAAATACTCTATTTCCCTAATTCTACTCATCTTCATAACAGCTAGAAAAAATGGTTATTCTGGTTTAAACTTCTCCAAAAGTTACTGAGGCTCACAGGATGGATCAGACTGTCCTGTCCTGTCAAGTGCTTGTTTGCTCATGCCACTCGACAACATCCCAAGAGGCTCAGGATGCCAGACCTGGGGATTAACACCAGGAGCAGGACTGTGCAGAGACTACAATATGGAAAAGTAGGAAGCCAGCAACAAGACAGACAGAATGTCATGCAGGCAATGATGTGCTCTTCTGATCCTATCCCCCAGTAGACACAAAACTGACACTTCCGAATCATAAGAACAGGGTCCTACAGAAAAGGAATACTGTGAAAGCACAAGAGTGAAAAACACTGGCCCAAGTTCTCTTTGCCTTTTGTTCCTCCCCTCCCTGCTGGAAGCCACAGGAGTGAAGAACATGCAAACAGACTCTTTCAAATGGACCTAGGTGGCTAGAGTATAGAAAGCGGTGAAAGACAGGTACTTAGAGGAGGCATCCTGCCATAAGAAAACAGACACCAATCTGGGATAGGATGAACCATTTCCTAAGTTTGCCTCCTCCTCATTCACCCTAGATATGTACCCCTGTATCCCACACTTCTCCCACTAAGTTACACTTAGGTAAGGTAAGTCTTGGTACGAAGTGTAGCCAAAATGTAATTTCCATAGCATGAGAGAGAAAGAGAGAAAAAGAGAGAGAAATTTAAAAAAAAAAAAAGGGAACATAAAAACTAAGTATTGCATTATTCTTACACCCTCTCTTCCTTTTATTCATTTCCATATCAAGGTACTATGCAGATTAAAAAAAAAAAAACAAACTCACAACAACCAACCAACAAACTTTACCCAAAAAGCCAAAAAAATTGTTCCAGTGAAAGACTATGCTGAAGGATTATTTTTTTGTCCACAATGCCACAAGGAAGAAATTTTGTTTGCTTGCCAGTTTGCCAGAAACCAGTTTGTTCCAGGTTCTTTCAAAAAGCAGTTAAGGCAACAATCCATACAAAATGGCCATCATTATTTTCATTTTAACTAAAACAGCTGCCTAATTCAGTGATTCTACCACAGCATAATTGTTCCCACTACAAATGTTTCAGTTGTCTACCTTCCCAGTAAGCATGACAAAACAGTCAGTGCTTAAATGCAAAATAAAATCCAGATTACCACTTTAAATAAAGCCATAATACAAAAAATTGCGAAAATCACATATTAAAGCAGTGAATTAACTCTTTTTTTTGTTCACTTGAGAATGAGCAGAGGATGTATCAAATTAATAATACTTTGAGCCATAGGCTCATGGTAATTCATGGGCAGCTCAAACTTCTGAAATTCGGAACTCATTCATGCAAGTCTTTCAGTGAAAATTTATAGTAATCAGAGTTCCTAAATATTTGTTCAAGGAATCACTAGCAGTAAGGCATGGTGATAGTGCCATATATCCCTAATAACCAAATCCTGGGTGGGTGAATGAGAAATATATAAATAAGGGATTTTTTCAGATTACTGGCAAAAAAAAGAAAAAGAAAAAAAAGATTTTGTTTATAATTGATTAGCTAACATTAATACAATGTAACATTTTTCCTATCCCTCTGTCAGTGACATTGAAAAAAACTTCCTGGTGACTGTGAATTAGGAAAATAGAGAAAAGAAAAGATTAAAATGACAGATTCAGTGGAGATGGTGGTAAAAGTCAATGGTTATTACATCCAGCCAGGACACTGTAGAAAATAAAATTAATTATAACAACTTACAACTCATGGCTGGATTGATGGTGGAGGCCAGTGGTATGAGGTTCAACAAGGCCATGTGCCAGGTCTTGCACTTAGGTCACAACAACCCCATGCAGTGCTACAGGCCTGGGGAAGAGTAGCTGGAAATCTGTCCGGCAGAAAAGGACCTGGAAGTTTTTAGTTGACAACTGGCTGAATATGAGCCAGTAGTGTGCCCCGGTGGCCAAGAAGGCCAACAGCATTTTGTCTTGTATTAGAAATAGCGTGGTCAGCAAGACTAGGGAAGTGATTGTCCCCCTGTACTCAGCACTGATGAGGCCACATCTCAAGTACTGTGTTCAGTTTTGGGCCTCTCACTACAAGAAAGACATTTAGGTACGGGAGTGCATCCAAAGAAGACCAACGAAGCTGGTGACGGGTGTGGAGCACAAGTTTTATGAGGAGCAGCTGAAGCACCTGTGGTTGTTCATGCTAGAGAAAAGGAGGCTTAGGGGAGACCTTATCATTCTCTACAGCTACCTGAAAGGAGGTTGTAGCAAGGTGGGGGTTGGTATGTTTTCCCAAGTTACAAGTGATAAGACAGAGGAAATGGTCTCAAGTTGCACCGGGGGAGGTTTAGACTGGATATTAGGAAAAAATTTCTTCACCAAAAGGGTTATGAAGGAACAGGCTGCCCTGGGAAGGGGTTAAGTCACCATCCCTGGTGGTATTTAAAAGACAAGTAGATGTGATGCTTAGGGATGTGGTTTAGTGGTGGACTTGGCAGTGCTAGGCTTATAGTTGGACTAGATGATCTTAAAGGTCTTTGCCAATCTAAATGATTCCATGATTCTATTACTGCCCCTAGCGTAGTGAAGTACTAAGGCAATAAGTCTATCTTAACCTGACTGTTAGCAAAGTTTGTCTCACTGTAAAATGCTGCCACATTGTTTCATTCCACATAAACTGCCAACTCACAACTCTCTGTCCTGACCAGGAAGTTTTGCAAACACTCTGAATTTCAATAAAATATTGAGGTATTTTGCATTTTATTACACTTAAGTGCACCATGCATTGTGGGTGCTGGGAGGGGTGGCTGACACACCAGAAGGCTGTGCTGCCATACAGAGAGACCTGGACAGGCTGGAGAGTTGGGCAAAGAGGAACCTTATGAAATTCAATAAAGGCAAGTGTAGGGTGCTGCACCTGGGGAGGAATAGCCCCATGCACCAGTACGGGTTGGGGGCTGACCTGCTGGAGAGCAGCTGGATGGAAAGAGACCTGGGAGTCCTGGTGGACAACAGGATGACCATGAGCCAGCAATGTGCCCTCGTGGCCAAAAAGGCCAATGGCATCCTGGCATGCATCAAGAGAAGTGTGGCCAGCAGGTCGAGGGAGGTCATCCTTCCCCTCTACTCTGCCTTGGTGAGGCCGCACCTGGAGTACTGTGTCCAGTTCTGGGCTCCCCGGTTCAAGAGGGACAGGGAACTGCTGGAGAGGGTGCAGCAGAGGGCTACCAAGATGATTAGGGGACTGGAACACCTCTCTTATGAAGAAAGGCTGAGGGATTTGGGTCTCTTCAGTATGGAAAAAGACGGCTGAGGGGGGACCTTATCAACACTTGTAAATGCATAAAGGGTGGGTGACAGGAGGATGGAGCCAGGCTCTTTTCAGTGATGCCCAGCAACAGGACAGGACAGGACAGAAAACAAGACACAACACCATCACTAACATTGAGTAAAACTGACCTGATTCAAGGATTGAATGTCTCTAAATATTGAGAGGAACAGGAAAAATCAAAGGAAGACATGCACTCACCACTCAGCAGATGCTTTGTCCTAGTAGGCACATTCCATTATTTCCCTTTTCATCACTTTATTTGATAAACTTCTCAGTATAATTTCTATGCAATGGCCATCTTGTGGGTCTGATGATTTAGGGACAGTACTTTTTTTTCTGTTCTAGGAAATTTACTTGGGTGAGACCAGACTCTTAAAATTCATCATGTGCTTTCAGAGAAGAATCTGGAACCCTTAGACTATGGAAATGCATTACGAATGGCTCAAACACTCTAAACTTTAAAAATTATATATCTAGATTCATTTTTTTTTAACTGAAATTCAGTGCTAAGCTATTTCATCCGGGCCAAAGTTGAATTCAGTGTCAAACTCATCTCTCTGGAAAGTTTCGTTCACCTGTCTGCTTTCAACAGAGAGCTGCAGGGAAATGAGGAAGAAAATTAATACAAAATTCAAGCAATTTATTTCCTGGAAATGGTAATGTCTTTTGGGATACATTTTTAAGGCAATGGGATTTCGGGGCTGCAGCAGAGCTGACAGCACAGCAGTGGCTGCACAGACATTTCTACCACGACAAAGGTCACTTTCAAACTGCAGTAACTCTAAAATGTCACCTAACTGATGATGGATGCAAGTGCTCCTGCATTTAACTTTGATATCAGGATCCTGAACTCTGTAAATTGCAGCCTGGCTATAAATGAAGGAAGTTCTACATCACAATGCGTATAAAGGAGTTATTGAAAAAAGATACAAGTACTGCATCTTGCCTGAGCTAATTGCTGATGTGGGCTAAAGAATTGCTACAAGCTGAGATTGTCTGCCTTTAGTTTCTTAACATAGGAAAGCCCAGAGGGAAGGGGAGATATTGTTCTACTTTGGTTTAGGAAACAAGAATATCTGTAAGAATAGAACAGAACATTTGTATACATCCTGTGAGGCCCTTTTGTGTGGGGAAAAAGGATGTGTTTAGAGGTTCTGTACTAAGAAAACAGCTACCTGTTTTCAGCTAACAGTTACCTGATCAATGGAATCAGGCCCAAATTGAAAACAGATTTTGCAATGCGTATATGAAAACTCGTGGAAAATTCCCATAGATAAATAGATTGCAAACGCCATACTCCCTCCTTCAGTTAAAACCTCTATAGAATAGAGTAGAAATTGAAGAAGTGGAGTTCTACAGAAATGGTATGGCTTTCTGAACAGATCACAGGAGAATCAGCATTTAAAGATAATTCAAGGTGTCTGGAATACATAAATTTGCCCAGGGGCTCTCAGCTCACGGGGCTTTTAGAGGAAAGTCTCTCACTGACTTTAGTTTTAGTTTACCTTAATGTGAAACAACCCATGTTCAACACCAATAAATTAGTGTTTTCTCAGGTTACAATGATTATAAATCCATTCTACTGTGTAGGCAAGGAATGAGTACAATTAGCTGAGTCCCTGGGGCCTCCGAACTGGTTTATAAATCTCTGTACATTCTTAAACTGACAGTATTTTGGCAATCATTAATGAGAGGGCTCTAAGGAAAGCCAGAGCCTGCAAATCACTGTACTGCAGGAGCACTGAGAGGAAGCTGAGCATGTTTGCTTTGTCTGAATTGAATTGCCCATAAACTATGCACAGAAATATGGCCCACATCTGTTTTTTCAATGTGATTTCATAAGGAAATTGATTTGAAGAAGTGTTATTTTGTTAAGGAAAAGGAAATGAGGAGGACTCTGTAAGCCTAAGTTGCATTTCTTCAGAACATTCTTCTCTGCAAGTACCTTGTCACAAATGTCTTCATACACAGTGAGATACTATTGTCCGTTGTTTCTTCAGCATCAGGGCCCTGCCCATTCCATTGCTACAGATACAGCACTCCATCCTGTGCCTTGCAAACAGCTGTCAACCAAGAACTTCTGAAACAAGCTTGGGAAGAGAAATTGAGACTCACAGATGTAACCTGAACCAAGCTAGGGAAAAAAAAAAAATTAACCCAAAAAAATATTAAGGCTTTTTGCAATAAAGTATTATACTTCCAGTCTCTGTCATTGTCCTAATAAAACCATGTCCTCTCAACCAATTTCTGCAGTCTCTGAGACAATTTTAGTAATACCAGTAACCTTAATGAAATCATATGACTACCATTTAGATTCCCAACTAATACAAATACTTTTTCGCTGTTTTCTAGTTGTTCAGTATTAGTCTGAGAACATGACCTAGAACTAACGTCAAGGAAAATTAAGGAGAAAGGAGGTTAACTCATCTCATGGTTGAGGTTTCCTTCTCTTCATCATTTTTCACATTTGTTATTTCATGGAGGGTTTAAGACTCCAACTTACTGAAACCAGGAGAAATAAAGGATTGGAACCATTAGACAGATACAGAAAACTATCTTAAAATTAATTATTGCAGCTCTTCTACAAAAAAAATTAAAAAGGCAA
The DNA here is from genome assembly GCA_013400035.1 of Rynchops niger. Classification (NCBI taxonomy): domain Eukaryota; kingdom Metazoa; phylum Chordata; class Aves; order Charadriiformes; family Laridae; genus Rynchops; species Rynchops niger. The sequence continues at coordinate 181,599 of VXBH01000417.1, read as the reverse complement.
CTGCAGCAACAATAGAACAGGGTGATGAACTGTATCCCGATATGCACTTTTAAAAATGGAGGAAGTGAAACTTAAATCAACGAGTGCGCTACACATGGGCCAAATTATCCACAACTGAAAGCTTTTGTAGAGAACAGCCATTGAAATGATCAGTCCTCAGAATTGTCAAGTTATACTTAGGAATAAATGTTTGTAGGATTGGGATCTAAAACAACTGTCTCTGAAGTAATTCAAGGAACATTAGTCACACTAATATTTTCCAGATTTCATTGGTGCTTGAAGAGATATCTTAAAAGTATTCAACCAACAACAATCCAGTTGTTATGAAGTGTGCTCTTTGAATCAAACTGCACTAAATATCACTAAAGCAAATCCTAAACAGGGCACAAGAGCATAGTATTATAGGATTTATGTTTTCCCTTGCAAATTCTCCTCCTCTACAAATTATCTGGATAACTTATTTGGTAATAAAAAGTACTAGAAACACCTGCTTCCATGTCATCATCTTAACCTTCTCATGAACGATAACACAAATTTGTAAAACAACACATCAAGGATTACGTATGGAAGAACTTGTATCACTTGTCTGAATCACTTTTCTGGGCCACATTAGGAGGGATGTTGCCAGCAAGTCGAGGGACCTGATTCTTGTCTTCTACTCAGCACTGGTGTGACACACTTGGAGTTCTGGGCTCCCCAGTACAAAACAGATATGGACAGACTGGAGAGAGTCCAGAAAAGGGCCCGGAGAGCTAGGACTCTTCAGCCTGGAGAAGACAAGGCTCAGGGGAGTCTAATCAATGTATATCAATATCTGAAGGGAGGGTATAGAGAAGACAGAGTCAGACTCTTTGTGATATCCAGTGACAGGACATTTTGACCTCCAGAGTTCCCTTGCAACCTCAGCCATTCTGTGATTCTGTAAGTTTCCTAGTTAAGGGAATGTTCTTCACTATGACACCTAATATTTTGGCCTGGCTTCAGAAATACAACTTGCAAGCCTGGACTAAAACCCCAACCTACTTTCATAAAAAATGGGGAACATTAGGTTTTTTGGTCTGAAACTCACTACTTTGTGTTTCAGGAGAGTAGTGCAGCCTTATGCTTATTGCAGTCCTTTCATGGGGACTACTTGTCATCCTCTCAGTTGAGGCTGAACATCATTTAAACAGGAATGCAAAATTTAGGGGATAGGAAATTAAGCAAACCACACATTTTCTCTCAGTTTCTTGGGCACACAGCAGTCTTAGAATCTCCTGTCTTCCCCTGCTGCTGAGCATTTTGACTAAAGCATATTTAAAAAACCCTGCATAAACCAGCATAAGAGGCACTGACTGGAATTGCACTCACTTCCCTCCCAGGAGAGTGTTCTGTAGGACAGGATCATGTTATTTCTTGTTGACTTTACGTCCTGCCCTTCAAATCCTCTATTTCTCTCCTTAAAATGGGGGCTGTATGCCAAAATTAATAGAGGCATGAACGTGGACTACAGGAATCTAATTTCAAATCAGGGCTGAACAATGAGAACCAACAGTTTGAATCCTTCTCTGTTGGAAATAGGAATTTTATCTGTAATGAATGATGAACCACTTACACCCAATAACCAAATATTTGAAAGACTACTGTGCTTCATGCTTGGTACATTGTTGCTGTGATGTTGATGATGATGATGATGATGCTTGCTTATAACATCCTTTCCAGATAAGGCCCCTCAAAGTACTTCTGTGGAGGGCTACCTTGCCTAGGAAACCTGATGAGCAGACAACTGCTGAGATACTGAGCTCTGCTAATAGGGTGGTAACTTCATATGCATAGCTGTAGGACTTTAGCCCTTTCTAAGTGTTCTAGGGAAAGTGGAGTTTCTTATAAGTAGGATTTTTGGGTAAGTCTTTCTGTTTATCCTATTTGGAATGCCTGACATCTTAACTCCAATAATTTCAGTATACACACCTGTTTCTGAATAGCACACCATGTAGCTATAGCACCCTGATCTGGCAATAGCGCAGTGTTAGCAACATAGGATTTTCCTATTTGCTATTCAGCAATACATTTTATTTTTCCCTTGTATGTTCCTGCACTGGAATAAATAATCCAGCAAGGTTGTGTAGTTTCCATCCTAGGAGGTTTTCAGGACCTGACTAGATAAAGCACTGAGCAACTTCTGATATCAGAGCTGCCCCTGCTTTGAGCAGAAGGTTGAACTAGAGACATTCTGAGGTCTCTTCCAGTCTTATTTTTCCTATGATCCTACGTAAGGTTGCCTGCTTTATCTAAATTTTGCGGTCAGTTTTGCTGGTGCTTGTGCAAAGGTTGTGAGTAGAGGATAAAGTCTGACTGTTTTGATGTTGAATCCATCACCAGGGCACCTCACTTCACTATAAGTGTAATTTTATTTTGATAGAAAATGTCTACTAGCATGGTCCTTTATTTATGTTTCCAATTGACTGTTTCTTTGACCAGATTGGAAGGAATAAAGTCAAGGCAAATTTTGCAATGGATATTTTATCTATACAAAACACATACAAACAGTGTACCATGGGCATTCACTAGCTACTTCAAACTATGATATACATTTTGAGTTGTGCAAATGATCTTCTGAGTTGTGTGAAGCAGCTCCTGTTTCGCTCGTTAGCTGGTAGAGACCTGAAAAAGAAAAGCTGCCAGATTCATTTCAAGCTCCTTATGCTTCTGCTATGAAAGCTGGAGAAATAAACTGGGAATTATCACATAAAAAAAAATAAATTAAAAAATAATTTATCTTCCTTTCTGTTTGTCTGAGTAAATTAGCACAGCTGAAATATGCTGTACGGAGGATCTCTTCCAATACAGAAGACGCATACACGTAAGAGCTCTTAGGTATTTGCTATGCTATATATGCCATATCCTTCTGTCACAATGTGCTTTACACACATAAACATGCTGTATGGTGCTGGAACCGTGTCGTTGCACTTGGCATAAAGAGATGCTATGCCTTGCCTTTTTGTTTGAATAATTGCATCAACATTTGACGTTTGGCCTTGAGACTGGGGAGCCTCAGTCATGAGTTTTTTTAGCTCCATTTTGAAAGCCTTTCTTATGCCTTGCAAGAACAAGCCATCAACTGGGACTGCTACTGAAAAAACACTTTAGAACACAGTTTAGCATAAACCCCCAGCGCTCTGACCAGCATGCTGATGATGTGTCCCTTGCCAGAGCAATATGACTTTGTTCTGATACCAGTTGTGCAGGATGGTGAGGACCTTTATGTGAGTGGGAATGAATGGCTATCGCAAGGGGTGATGAGCCAGCTGAGAGCATGTGGGTGAGGGCTAGAGGTGGACAGTTCTGCACCAGGGGAAGAGAAACTGGGGGTGAGAGAGAACGCAGGGCTTTTTCTGGATCTCATATAACAAATGTTCAACAGCAAATGGCTTAATAAAATAGCTGGTTTAATAAGATAAAATAAAAAATAGGAGTACAGATATTGCATGTAATCTCGGCACCATGCTATGGGAAAATCCATCTGTGGTTTGTCTCTGTCACCTCATCCCTGTCCTCCTTCATACCCTGTCCGCTGCATAAAATACATCAACACAGGAGATGTTTGTCAATGTCATATGATTCTCAGCGATGCCTCGTGAAAGCAGAAAGACAACAAGCCCAAACTGAGCTACAGGAAATTCCGTTTAAACACAGTAAAAACATTTTTTACTGTGAGTGTGGTCAAACACTGGGACAGGTTGTAGAGAGGGGCTGTTGAGTCTCCATGCTTGGAGATACTTGAAACCTTATTGGCTCTATGCAACCTGCACTGGCTGTGCCTGCTCTGAGGAGAGGGCTCGGACTAGATCATCTCCAGAGCACACTTCCCACCACCCCTATTCAGTGATTCTGTGAACCAGACTAATAAACGATTTGTAGCCTTGTAGTCTAAGCCGTTGTCAAGACAAAGTTTCTAGAGAGAAGCAAGACCTTTTACTACTCCAGATAGTATGTTACCCAGAACATTAAAATTTAAAAGAATGTAGGATGTGCCTGAACAAAACTATTAAAAATCTGAGAAATGTAAATTATGTGTCTGCCTTAGCAAACATTTTTTTTTGACACTTTCATGAAAGATGATTTCTAAAAGGTTCCCTGATATCCTTACCCAATCTTTTTAACTCTTTATCTAGCATTGCTCATTAGATCTGTCAGCTATTCTAATCACACAGTGAATACAACATCACCTATCTCCTCGTGGGCACAGACGTTGATACAAAAAGGAGATGGTTAAAGATTAAGTTTATTATTCTCATTTTTACAGCTAGTGAACAAACAATGATATTCTAGTTACTGTTAAGTTTGAAGTAGTAGGTTTGAAATACTTTGGTGTCTTTAAGCTACTGAAAAAAAATCTTCAAAGCAATTTATATATTCAAAGCACATCTCCAAGCAACTCTGCCTGCAGTCATGATTACTCAGCAATTATCTAAAAGAGGCTTCAGGTATCACAAGTTGGATCCCTAGATAATCCACTTTCAATGTCCATTTCTGAAGATTTTTGCTTAAGTAATTTGCCCTTCCTCATATACCAACTTTGTGGCAGAGGCAGGGATAGAAGCCAATTTCCCAAGCTTGCATTTATCTTCCATAACCTTCAGAGTCTTTTCTCTTTCTGCCTTCTCCATTATTCTCTGCATAATGCTCAACTTCCTTATCAAAGGAGGCAAGGACCCAGGTGCCTCCGCTACACAACCTTAATTCCTCTCAGTGCACTGGATAGATGTACTCCGTGCAGTAAAAGACACATGGTGTCTTTTGGAAGAAGAACTGTGACCATTGAATAAAGAGATTACCAAGAAGTGCACAGTCAGAGGGCTAAATCATATTTGTGCTAACAACCCTGGCTGTTACCAAATCCTTCCTTCCAGTACTGTGCGTGTGTATGGAGAAATCCCCTGTGCCTCTCGACATTTAAAACCAGCATGAAAGGGATGAATCATACAGCAACCAACAGTTCATCTCCCCTAAATCAGCAAGGGTTTTAGATCCTCTACTTCCACTTTATAAGCCAACACACAGCTGTAGCTGTAACACCTTTCCATATGGAGTGACCACTAGATGGAGAGAAGCTGCAATCTTTGCTACCAAGTTTCAGTGATTTATTGACCACAGAGAAATGGCAGAGCACCATCTTCTGAGCAGCTTTGCTGCTCTCCTATCCTCGTTATTTCTTGTGGTTAGTGTTCTTGGGCCTGGCTGAATTTTCAGTGCAGTTTAATCTTTGCTCTTGGTTGCTTTGAAACTGTCTCGATTTCCACTAAATTATCTGGAGTTCAGGACGGTCATAATTTAACTAATACATAGAAACATATTTTTTTTCCCCTTGTTTTTAGACTGATCACACTGGTCAATCGCATTCGATATGTCTACATTAACATTCTTCTAGTGGTCCTGAAGGACCTCAAGCTGGTCCTCAAGGAAAGGTTTTTCTTAGGATATCAATTATGCACTCAATAGAGAAGGGGAAAAGAAAGACAGACAAATACAAATGTGGGTGAGCTATGCCAACTCCCATGATGTATCCCTGCATAAATTCTACTTACACTGGAAGAAAGATTGACGAGAAAACATGCCTAAATAACCCTCATTTAAGACAAGGTCCCTAGCAGACAAATTCCATGTGTATTTACAAGAACAACTTGTGATGATATTTATATTTCCCAGAGATTTTGAGGGGGGGAAAAAAGACTCCATGGACATAGAGTGCAAGCAGAAAGAATTGCAATTCTCTGTTGTTCAGTTCTCCTTGCTGTACAGAAACAGTATTTATTTTAAATCCCGTTTGACTTGATCGCACTTCCAAACTGAAAATATCTTTATTACTTGTTGCATGTGTGACTCAATCACTATCTACGCTTTCAGTTTAAAAGTGTTCCTTTGACTTCAGCAGTGAATTATCTATTTTTAACAATGTTGTAAGAATCTTCACTCTAGATGTAAACTCATAATGACTTTTTAAAAAAAGTTTTCTCTCATGTAAATTGTATTGCCAGCATTTGCCTATTCTTTCAAGAGTTCTGTGGACCAGAATCACATCTGACTTATCAAGTCCTATATTAATTTGTTTAGGTTTTAAATAAAATGACTCAGAGTCATTTCTAAAGACTGTAGATGTTGGGGGCAGGTTTCTGAGACAGTCAACCTCATAGGAATGAAGTGAGTCCTTGCTACACTAGCAGCAAGACTAGCAGCAATAGGAAAGGACTATTTTGAAACCTCCAAAGCAGAGTTCCTGTTTGCAGTCAGGAGTAAAACTAGAATGGCTTTCTGCTGCTGAGGAAGAACACAAACCTTCAGTAACCAAATAATTCCTGAGTAGAGGCAGAAAATACACTTGATGTGCCCAAGCTCTGTGGTATCTTTCATGATTTAAAGTTTTTTGTAAGTGTCCTCCTATTTGCTACTTTTGAGCTCACTGCCAGTGACCTCCAGGAGTGCACCCTAGTTCCTTTGCAATAAGAGCGTGTTCCAACCAGCAATAGTGCAGCTCCAGATTGAGCTAATTGCTAGTAAAGAACACGCCATCAGTCTGACTGTCACCTAGCTAAACTTGAGCATTTTTGTTCTTTTGCAGAGGTCATTCTCCTTCACCCACTTTTGCTTCAAGGCCTTTATTTCTCTCTCTACTTAAGCATCTGTATAAGGGCAACAACCCACATTTAATAATGAGGCATAATGGAGAGTGAAGAATTATTACTGTGCAAGTAAAGATTTTCAGGAGTGTTTAAGTGAATCCGGAACTACAACCCTTACTAAATATAACACAAATACACATCTATTCTTTCTTTCCCTCCCTCGGAAATAGAGGTATTTCTGCTGTTAGTTGTATAGAGCCAAGGTTAGTAAAGAGTGGTTCAATGTTTCTTAAGATGAAGAATATAAAGAACATATCTGCTGAAGTGGGAAACAATTGAAGTTACCCCAAGTCAATGCATAGGAAAAATAGTTTATTTCACAAAATGGGTTGTATTCTCCTGCCGAAGAAGTTCTAATTTTTCCTAAACAATCAGTATATGATTGAACAGAAAAAACCTGAAGTGAATACTTCATTGCAAGGAATTTTTCCCTCAACTGTGCTCAATAAAACAAAAATTACTCTGAGTTGCTTGTAAAACTAAAACAAATTTGGTCTTTTACACTCCTGTTGTCTTGCAGCTTTAATACAAACATTTGTACCAGACAACTAGCTACAGTTGCCAACTAGCTACAGTTGCCAACTAGCTCATATCTCAAGTTTAAATGCATCACCTGACCAGTCTAAATAAATTTCAAACATATAAAAATTACTTTTGTTATTTTACTATTTTGTCTTATAAATGTTTATAACTTCATAATAGATATAAGAAAAACAGCAACAGCATCTCTGCACAGCAATTTCAAGTGCTGCTGTGTTATATAGGAGTTATGAATCAACAGATTATTCTCAAGTAATTACTTAGAAATACTAATATTCTTTCCCTGTTCCTTGTCTGACATCTTAGAACAAAACGCCAATGACCCAAATTCCATGGATTTGAAAAAAACCCAACTATATAGAACCTCTGAGAAAAAAAAGGTTTCACTTCCATCTCTGGTAAGAACATGTGTGTCATCCCATTCCTATTATAGAAACCTACACCACAGAAATCAAAGTGGAAGACAAACAGTATCATCTCTGCTGCAAGGCAGCACTTCTTGAATAAATATTTGAGAGCAGTAGATATAAAAGCACCATGGGACTGCTTATATTCCATATAAATAGGGATAAATTTATAAATTAATTCCCATAATAAATATTGAAATAGGCGGTGGAAATTATCGACACAAATATTCTTATGAGAACAAAGTTATTTCCTTCTGTTTTACAAAGAATGATGAGAATAACCCATGTGTTTAAATAACATTAATTTTGAATAAATTTTCAGTTATGTTTAAGGAAAGCTTTTTTCAGTCTTATGTTAATTGTACTGTTACTAGTCTGAATGCCTTTTGGTAATATATAACTTTATGCAAATCTCAATAAATTCAGTTTCATATCTTAGCTCTTATGATTTCTTTTTCTTCAGATTATCAGTTAACCTATATTAATTAAGTGTTTCAATTACTTCTGGGATCTGATGTTTATAGTAAATCTATTGGCATAAAAGGGGATCTGTCTTCTGTTTTAAGTCCTGTTTACACATATTTGTTCTTCCCACCCTTTTTCTTCCCATTCTCTCCAATACTGGCGATTACCACTTTCATTTCAAAGGGAAAGGTGGGGAGAAAGGGCAGTTCTTAAAAACTAGTCTGGAAATTAGCTAGCAGCTATTTTCACAGGATTTTTTTTTTTCTTCTCAGCTTTTTATGAGCACTCCTTCTCTAACTAACAGAAAACAAGGATTGTTTCATAAGACAGGTTTATGAAAACAAACCAGACAAAAATTCAATAAGGTACTGTGGGGATATCATGGTAAAGGAAACCTTCATACCATTTTTCTTTCAAAAGATGATCAATTGTGTAAAAGGTTGCCAGCAAATCAGAAGGGATTAAGCTGCTTATTCACTGAGGGTAGGACAAGGCCGAATGGGTTATATTATTGAAGTGTGGGACATTTAGGACACCCCATAGAATAGTGAAGTTAAACTGCCGAAATCTTCCTCAATGGAGGTTTTCTTTTCTTTTTTCTTTTTTTTTTTTTAAAAAGACACTTGCTGAGCCAGTTTGTCAGGAAAAGCAAAGCAGCCCTGCTTTTATGAAAAGAGTAAGGGACTGGAAAGGCTTTTGAAGTCCATTCCTCTTTAAACTGAAAAAAAGGCTTTTAGTGTAAAGTTCATCTATTTGCAAGCATCTCATTTTTTTCACAAGATGCAGAAGGACGACATTTTTAATTCTCTGTGTTAAGGACACTATCCCCAGTTTGCTGAAGCAAAAAAAAAAAAAAAAATCCCCAAAAGGTGCTCCTTCAGAAGACCTTTATATGCAGCCCATGCACACATTTCCCCTCCCTGAATGGCACCGGAGCCACGGCTGAGAAGCAGGGGTAACTGAGGGAGGCTGCAGTGCCTCTGGGAAGCCCGAAACCTCCAAAGCTCAGCATCATGTAGAGGCGACGTGGCTCCTGTCTCTTGCATGGCACTGTGATGGGAGCGATCACTCTGTTGCTTCTGTTCTGGATAGATCTGCCCTTCCTTCCCCCAAAAACCCCATCCCTCTGGCCAGCCTGACCCATTCCTTGGCAGCACTGCTTGCAATGAGCCATAGTTGGGATTGACTGTCTGGCTGTTAATTGAAGACCTACAAGGGAGTGTATTTTTCTCTTTATCTTTGCTTAAAGGCAGTATGGCAAGGCATGACACCATGTCACACTTTCTCCAGAGTGCCTAGGGGTTTTATACAAATCCAGCTCCTCCAAATCTTTCTCTTTTCTGTACACTAAGGAAAAGCAGTGAAACAGCCCCACAACTGAAATGAAAATTCACCCAGCCTGACAAAAAAACACCCCCAGTGCGCTCACTGCTGCACCAGAGGAACTTGCCTCGAGCAGTCAGCCCCCGCTCACGGGATATGGTTTTGGCTGCAGGAGAAGCTTCCATTTCTGTCAGGGAGAGAAAAAGTCTCCTGAAATCCCCAGTGCGTTTCAGGAGGGTCTGCACACAAGGGCTTCTCATGTGCGGGGTCTGGGCTTTCCCTATTACCGCCCTGGTCCCGCTCCCACCCTCAGCCCAGTGGGGGAGCCAGCCCACGCAGTGCCCTGACAGCCTCTCTCATCCACCATCTCAGGAAGCTCACATTGTTACTGAAACAAAGACACCATCACCCCAAAATCTGGGGGAACCCTTGCAATTGCCATTTGCAAATTCTCCTTTGTTTTTGTTTTTGATTTTTTTTTTTACCTGATGTTATGTCTCTTGATAAAGCTTTGAATGAAAATGGCAACTGTTTGGTATTTACAAGGAAAGACAATAGAGGTTGGAAAAAGCGGTAGAAGCTACAGCATTTTCATGCATTGTTCACTGACAAACAGTGATTTGTCACAGAGTGGCTGCCATCGCAGCAGGCCGAGAGCAAAGACACTCACTTCCCTCTCAGCTCCACCCAGCCACCTTTTACATTGCTTTTCTCAGTGCAAAGCCCTGTTAACCAGTGATCTATGCCTTCCCCAAAGATAGCAACGGACCCCCAGGCGAGCCATTTAGACCTGTTAAAAATAACACATGGCTCCCACGAGCCCCAGGTGGCAAGACATCTGCTACATTAAATGCATTACCATTACCGTAGGAAAGTACAAACGTCAATGAAGAATTTATTCTTGTGCTCAAAATGGACGATAGAAATATTTTATTCCAAGACCACAAACCTCATTTTCAGATTTAATAATAATTACTACACATCCATTAAAAGAGTAGGTTAAAACTTTTGATAGACTCTGTGTCTGGTTTGGGGAAAGACGCAATGAGCCAAGAAATGAGTAGTCACATGGGAGCGACTGGGAGAATGATGATAAGGTTGGGAGATGCCAGAGGGAAATCTCACCTCTCTGTTCCATCTCACTTTGTCAAATGTAGCATCTTCAGTTTCCTGTCCTGAAATCCATCGTGTGCAACAGTAAATTCACTGAGTGGATGGATATCATGAATTGTTTTTAAGTGATCGTGCTGCAATGCCATGAAGAGGTTTTATAAAAGAAAGTCAAAAGTATATCTGCAAGTTTGTTGCATGCAGTGAACACAACTAGAAGATTATTGAAGTGCAGGACATAGTTTTATTACACCTAAAAATCCCACCTAAGTACAATTCTAGATTTCTAATGTAAACATAGCCTTAAACACTACCAGTTTTGGTACCACAACAGTGTGGCAGTAAAGTCTGGAGACAATCAGGGAGGCAGAGGACCATAAATCCATTTAAAATAATCATATTGAGACATAGAAGGTTACTTGAAATGTATCTCCGCAGAAAAGACATCATACAATTTGAGGTGAAACTTGGCGTGCTCCATGTGGCTTCCAGAGTTCACAACTGGAAGCAATGCATCTGCTTCAGCATGATACAGGCTGGTACCTGCTACTCCGCAGCCCAGCTTATTTACCCAAGGAGTGCACCAAACTGGTGTTTCCCTATCGCTGGGCAAACTAACTTAGGTCCCATTTCATCACTCTGAATGTTGTGTTGTCACATCCTCAGTTTCACAGTAAGTCAAAAGAAAAAACAGCAGCAGCAATACTGCCTCTGTGCCCCATTCTCTGGCTCTGCACAGGCAGCTGCTACAGATTTAGAAGCCTGCATTAATTTCTGAAGTTCCTAGTTATATATAAAAGAGTAAAAAACACCAGTCGCCATCGGATGTAGTACAGAGAGGTCAACTCAAGTATTAAATGGAAAAACTATACAGGATGCAACTGTGTGGGCAGAACAGAATAAGATATACAGTCTTTGACCTTTGAGTTTCTGGTTAAAATCTACATGCAGCTTTATAGTCAGTCTGTTATAAAAAGTATCCTGCCATTTGACTCATCTCTGTATGCAAAACTCTGAAAGGAAATTTATTCATAGTTATATTTGAAACACTGTCAATATGCCTTGACACTTCGAATCAAAACACCGGAGGAATCTAATGATTTTATTTCTAATGATTTTTAAAAAAATAAGTCCTCTTCTGTATAATTTTTCTACTGGGAGATCTCTCAGGATTCATTTCTAAGCCACAGTCTTCAAAATCTGATGGAGCTTCTAACCTGAAAAGTCAGCTTCTTGCTCTGACAGACCAATATCTTTTTGGTGACTCCCTGAGCACTGTCCATCCAACCTTGATTTGCCGTTCTTCAGGCTCTGGGCTTTTTGTTTTTCCCCTCTGTGTGTCGGGGTGAGTGTGTGCATTTTCTTAAAAAGCAAAAATGCAGCAACTAACCAACAGTCATAACATCCACACTATAACACAGAAGGTGCATGTATCACTTCTGTAGATTTAAACAGCCTTAAATTGATTTGCTCTTTTGTCCATAGCAGAACAGCTGTGTAGCTCTGTGCAAGCTGAAATCCATCTAAGATTGTACAAAGAGCCAATTTTACAGGGCAGTCATCCAATGTGCGAGTGTGAGGCCTCCATAAAGTAATTTCTCTTTCCCTCACAGACATAATGTTGTCTCTGGGCCTATGTCTATATTTAGGTGGCTGCATCCAGGATGCCACAGGTGTGTCATCCTCAGCACCAGTCACAGTTAGTTCAAAGTCAACCCATGTACGCCTACAGATTTTAGTTACTATATCAGCTAGACCAGCACAATACTTCTTGATGAAGGTTGAATTTCAAATGGAAACCTCCTTTTTACACCAATGAATTATTACCATGCTCTATACACGCTCTTGTAATTCACAGAAAAGCTGAAAGAAAGAAGTAGGTAGCTCCAAAGCATCCAGCAAACATCCACTCTGTGCCCCAGAACAGCCTATAACAAATATAAAGCCAATAGTAAAGTGCATTAGTGGCAACCATGAGGACAGCGTGCTGAGACACTGGAACAGGTTGCCCAGGGAAGTTGTGAGTGCCCCATGCCTGGAAGTGTTCAAGGCCAGGCTGGATGGGGCTTTGAGCAGCCTGGTCTAGTGGGAGGTGTCCCTGCCCATGGCAGGGGGTTGGAACTAGATGGTCTTGCAGGTCCCTTCTAACCCGAACCATTCTATGACTCTATAAAGAACAACATCATCAGCATCTTTTTTGCCTGCAATACTGGAAATTTATCTATCAGAAACCATTTTCAGATAGACTGTACTTTTGTTCTACTGCAGAAAACTACAACACAACAAGCATCCTCCCCCTAGAGGTATCTCCGCTAATCTTATCAAGGTAAAATTTCTTCCAGAGTTAAATCTAGTCATCAGTTAAACTCTGGACCATATGTGAAAGACAGACCAGGTCTTCCAAAATTATCAGTGCCCAAGGCATCCAACCAAAAGCCCATCCCCAGCTGAAGCCATTCTTCAGTGTCCCTATTTGGCATTCCTCCAGAAACAAAACCAAAGACGTGAGTTTGACGCATCGGTGGAATGAAGGGAAAACACTCACGTAGGTGGAGCATGTCATCTGTACGCCCTGCATAGCAGACACCAAACTCAACCAAGAGTAGGGCTCCCCTTCTGTAAGGTGTTACAGTATTGATGTCCAGTACCACATGGTGTTGTGCAGACTTTTTGAAGTTACAGAGAAAAGCAGAGACCTTCTGGTATGGCTGGCTTCCAAAACAGTTTGCTCTGGAGTTGTGCTGCTAACCAGCAAAGCTGTGCTGTGCTCATATAGTTCTTCCACGCTTACAGAATAAACTCATTAAAACTAGTGCTAACCATTTCCACTCATTCCTGCAACACTCAAAACCTGTTCATGCAGCCTAAAGCACAAAGTTCCTACTTGTGTCCCTTCAGTCCTGTCACTGCTCTTCTCCAAAGGACAAAGGGAAACATCGCTCTGAAATGAAAAGCTGAAAACTGTATCAGATGAGGACAGCACAGCAGGATTAGACAAATGCTTGAGAAGCAGAAATATTTTTCTTTTTTTCATGTAAATGTTCATAGTGCTAGATAAAAAATTAAAAAGGATTGTTTGCAGGGGTCTTCTGAATTTTTGCATGCAGCTTTCGAACTTTTATGAGTTTTGAATAGTTAAGCGTGTTTATCCTTTTAGCGCCGAATGATGCCACAAAAATCAGAAGTAAGAAGTTAATCCAAGTTCCCTTCTCAACAGCCTCTCTTCCAGCCCACTGTAAGCAAAAGCAATGCAGGGGCTGGAGGTGCAGATGTAGTCCTCATGTGTTCTTTGTCAATGTGGAGAGAAAATTATCCCCTTCTTAAGACTTCTAGTGCTACCTATTGCTTCTGTAATTCACAACAGCAGTATGAAGATTTCTCAGACTTAACAGTGCTTTGGAGAGAGGCAAAGGCTAAGTTTTATTATGACTGATTTAATTTCTACTCTTTTTCTTCACACAAAGACATATTACTAAGTCCATGGGAAACAACAGTCTCATTTCTTGTTCCTAATACTGGCTTTAATTAAATATTGCTTTTCCCCTACTTAGCTAGGTGACGTGGGACACAGGAATTATTTGAAGGGAGCTTAGGAGTGGACTCAAGGGCTGGTGCAGTGGAATGAATCATTTCCCTGCAAAAGGAAGGACTCATTTGCTGCCAGCTCATTTTTAACTGGTCTCTGTGACTTGGTCCTGCAATGTGACAGCCAAAATTTCAGTCGGGTAAAGCAAGCGTAGTTGCACAATCTCTCATATGCTTACAAAAGGCCCCTCTGCAGCACACACACACTTCACAGAAATGATTACACTGCACTCACGGTGCTTTTTCATTTGGGCAAAAAAGGAGTTTCAGATGTGTGTGAGATGGTCAATGTTGCTTGAAACCAAAATGCTGAGACCCTTCACTTGTTACCTTTATTAAGCTGTCACTGTTCTTGAAATACTGGTCTGGAATTGGTCAACCCAAGATAAGGAATAAAGATAGTTAATTCACTGCTTCAAGAACAGGCTTGCCCCATCCCTGGAAGTGTTCAAGGCCAGTTTGGATGGGGCTCTGAGCAACCTGATCTAGTGGGAGGTGTCCCTGCCCATGGCAGGGGGGTTGGAACTAGATGATCTTTAAGGTCCCTTCCAGCCCGAACTGTTCTATGGTTCTATGATTCCCTTCTCAAATTTTTGGTAAAGTAACTAATGCAACTTCAGCTAAGCATAATACAATTGAAAAGGGTTGTGGGGTTTTTTTCTCTCTCTTTTTTATAAACTCGTTGATGGACAAATCCCTAACTGTATATTTCTAGGAGTTTGCTTGTAAAGAATCAAAGCTAATGCCTACACACATGAGCATACTTCTTATTTAGCAAAACCTAATGGGAAAGGAGCAATACATAACAGGAAAAGAACCTCCCTTCCTGACAAAATGTGGAAGAAAGATGATAATATTCTGTTTCCATTTTTAAAAATATAAACAAAAAAAACATGAAACATAAAAATAAAAGTAACATTCTTTTCAGAATAAAAACCATGGACTCTAGGTGCTTGAATTTCTGAAGATTTATGGCAGCACTTTAATATGATGATTATTTTTATAAGTTAGGGCAATGCCTATACATTCAAGGAATACCCTCTTCTTTTTTTTTTTTCCCAGTTTTTATACTTAATTTTTACTCCCTATCTTCAAATTACTCCTAAATAAACAAGGACGGATACGAAGAAGGGATTTGGATTTTAAGTTTGGTATGTTGGAAAACAGGAGGCTGATTTAAGTTTAGTAAACAACAGAAAAAACAAGCCACAGGCAGTTTGGCCAACAGTTCTTGTGATTCGTAGAGGTGCATGGACAACATGTAATTATCGGAAAAACTAATCAAATCATGCTCTAACTCCTGGCAACACACTATTCAATCTATTGCCTAGGTGCTAACTTTAATGGGTTGCTTCCAGCAGCTGCCTCAGCGTGTTGCTTCAATTACCACCATGCCTCCCCAATTCTGTGTTGCGACTTTTTTCACTGAAATATGCTACCCATTTGACAGGGGTTTTCTCTTCTTATGGATGATTTTGTAGTACAAATACTACTGTGACAGTAGCTGTGACAAAGCACGTTCTTGGTGTTTGAGAGCCCATGGGCCACTGGAACTGGACGTGTCTCGCAAAGCTGAGCAGGCAGGACTTGGCTGTGCATTAGTGGATTACTGCTGAATTCCTACAGCGGTAGGATTCCAGAGTTACAGTGCTAGAAAGCAACTCCAGAAGTCATCTGGACCAACCCAAATCCATACCCCAACAGCTGTTCCAAAAATCTACTCTTGAAATCCCCCAGCAAAGGGAGTCTATGAGTGTCTACAACATCTTTCACAGTGCTTGGCTGTCCTTTGAGGCAGGTTTGCTTTTTTTTTCCCCTTTTCCTAAATCTCCATAGTCATCTTTTTTACTACAGCTCAGACACATCCGTTTTTGCCTTTTCTACCACAGGAAGGGAAATATATTTCTTCTTTGCAGTAGCTCTAAACATATCTGAAATGTTATGTTCCTCCTTCAACTTCGTTTCTATACATTAAGCTATTCCATTTATCCAGTATTTAGTTTACCCTAGTTTTCTAGAAAATTTTCATTGCTCTCATGAGGTTTCAGTTCAGGTGAATTCTTGAGTTTCAAGTCAGAAGAGACTTCTTTCCTGAAAAAGTTTCTTTGACCGAATTTATGAACAGAGGAGGCCTTTTCAACACTATGAAGTAGTCCCTCTGCCATACTGAAGTCCTGCAAGGTATATCACAGAATCACAGAATCTTCAGAGTTGGAAGGGACCTCTAGACATCATCTAGTCCAACTCCCCTGCTAAAGCAGGATTGCCTAGAGCACATCACTCAGGACTGCGTCCAGGCCAGTCTTAAAAATCTCCAGAGAAGGGGACTCCACAACCTCCCTGGGCAGCCTGTTCCAGTGCTCTGTCACCCTCACCGTAAAGAAGTTTTTCCGTGTATTTGAATGGAACTTCCTGTGTTCTAACTTGTGCCCATTGCCCCTTGTCCTTGCACTGGGAACCATTGAAAAGAGTCTGGCACCATCCTCCTTCAACCCACCCTTTAGATACTTGAATGCCATGATAAGGTCTCCCCTCAGCCTTCTCTTCTCCAGGCTAAAGAGTCCCAGCTCCTTCAGCCTTTCCTCATAAGGGAGATGCTCCAGTCCCTCAATCATCCTAGCTGCCCTTCGCTGGACTTGCTCCAGCAGTTCCCTGTCCCTCTTGAACTGGGGAGCCCAAAACTGGACACAGTATTCCAGTTGTGGCCTCACCTGTGCAGAGTAGAGGGGGAGGATGACCTCCTTCGACCTACTGGCCACACTCTTCCCTATGCAGCCCAGGATTCCATTGGCCTTTTTGGCAACAAGGGCACATTGTTGGCTCTTCTCTAAAATCTGTTAACCTCCAGTCTGGTGTCTTACTACAATATGTGTCTTTCCTCTGCAATGGCAAATTTGCATTTGTGCAACTGAATTATTGTTCCCTTAAGAAAATGTTAGTTCACTTGATTCTTTTTCCATAAACCAGTTTTTCCGGGAAGTTTTATTTACCAGTTGATGATTGAGTCTACTTTTCTGAAATCTAAATTTTTTGCTTTGCATGCTTAATTCTGATGTAGAATGACTATTTTTATTCTGTTGCTGTTGCTGCTGAGGATCATGATCTCAATAATTTCACCATTGCTTTCACCCAAGTCATCTTATAACTCAACATCCTGGATGAACATCTTTCTTTTAGTTTGAATCTTGTCACTGAGAGATTCCTCTAACTTCTATATCAAAAACCATTCCCACCATACCCGGAATTTGCAGGACTATATGCTACAAAATGCATTAAATTGCTGAGTAAATAGAGTTTATTTTGTAGTAATAAAATAGTAGAGATTCTATATCAGCAGTTAAATTTTGAATCAATAACCAAGAGTTTTACAAGCAAAAAGTGAAGGGAAATGAAAATGTGAAAGAAATGCCTGAAAAGTGCCCAATATAGTCTGTTGCATCACACCTTCATATGCACGTTAAAGTTCAACAAAGAGAAAACCCAACTATCTGCAATATACTTTAATTACAATATCAATATTTTTTCTTTATCTAAATGTTACTTGTAAATGCAAAGCTTTTCCTCTTTATTCTTTCATTTAGTTCTGAAAACGAAAAATCTTTGTGAAACATTCAGCAAAGTGCAAAACACTAGTCAGTATCACTTTAAAAAAAAACAAACCAGTTTCTTCCATCAGTGTCTTTTTCTCCCCTATCCTGAAAGCCCATAACCATCAGCAGGCATGTCCCCGTTTGCTCTCCCACTTAGTACCCAAATCCTTGTGTGGTTTTGAAAACAGTGAACTAAATACTGCCCAAATGGACTAACACTATGGGACTATTGGTTTCTACCACCACCAGAACTTATTTATAAATAACCATCTCCCAACAAAAAGTCTGCGGGGAGGAGGGGACACATCGTCAGTCATTCCTCTGTTCTGCAGAAGGAAAATCAGACTGCAAAATGTTTTTTAAGGATCGTCTTCATCTATTTATACACTTTTCCTTTAAAAGTTATAGGGTCTAAACTTTCCAAATCTAAGAATAAGCATAGAAATTTTATGCTTACCCAAACAGAATCAACAAGCTTGTGTGCTTTGCCATTACAGTACAGACTATTGCATGTCTAGATGCTTTTTTATTTATTCAAGTATTCCCAAATATAAGCTGCTAAAACTGAGAGCAGGGGTAAATGAAATGGCTCTTTCATAATGGTGCTGTGTAAATATTGATGTGCAAGGATGCTGGGGACTAATGTCTGACAGTGTAGAATCTGACCAGATAAGACTTACCTGACGTATCATTGCCTGATGTTAAAAGTTCAGGGGAGGATGTGGGTTTTGTTCTTGTTTGTTTGTTTGTTTGCTTTCCAGATATTTTGCAGTTTTAGTCTGCAAAATTTTGCTAATTAATTTACTACAAATAATATCTTTAGACACACTTCAAGTGTTACAAGCCATTACTGTTTGCCAAAACACATTTCCCTTTGCTAATACTTGGTTTGGCTTCAATCAAAATGTCTATTCACGTAAATGTCCACAGGCTAATTTATGAATAATTACAAATAAAGGACGTGCAGTGTAGGATTTTCTTTTAAATGCAAACTATATTCAGAATCCATAGATAAAACTGGCTCATTGTTAAAGCTCACAAGATGAATATGACCTGAATATATTAGATTAGAGACCCCGGAAGTGAAATTATCAGAGTAAAATTTCATTTGCTCTCTTAAATGGACAGGTATTAATAAATACATAAAAATTAACTAATTAAAACCAGTGGCAGCTGCCAAACCCACAACATTTCTTTCTTAATTTTTTTTACTTGCTCTTCTCATCCTGAGGAAAAGTAAAGAATAAGCCATATTTTACTGTGTGTTTCTGAATACAAATGGTGAAAAGAAAACTAGCTACAGAATAATGCAAACAGGGATACACAATGACAGGTACATGACTAGCTATTTTTGTTGAGTTTTTCCATTTGTTTTATTAAAAACAACAACAGATGAAGAAAGTTCAATTTGGACAAAGTGAGTAAATCAAAGCTTTCATATAAACTGTGGTAAATTGTTTAGCTGCCTGATTAGCTTCTTCTCCAAGGACTTCTTAACATAGTCTCTTAAATCTAGAGTAAGAAATTAAAAGGAACTTGATTGAGGCAGTTTAAGGACCTGTCACTACAGGCTGCTGTCTGAGACGTTATAAAGCCAGGAACATCTGCTGCAGTAATGTGCAGGTGTAGCAGGGTATAACCCACATATTTCACAGTGGTTTAATGTTACTTCATAAAACTGTCATGTTTTAATCCTTTTTTTTTATCAGAGTTACATGTTGAAGGACATTCAACAGTACATATACCTCTCACTTGACTCCCACAAGTTGGACCATCCTTACTGGTCAGTGCCAGGGAGGATTTCCTGCTTTTCGCAAGTGAATCTGCATAAACCATGTATTTATAGCAATAGCCAAAAAGGTAAATACTGTCTTTGAATAGCTGAATTTGGGTCAGTAGTCATAAAATACATCTCTGAACATTTATGTTTGCCAGAACATCTTTTTAGGAATTAGTTAAAATGGATTTTTTTTCCTTGGTAATAGACATGGTTCTTCAATAACTACAAATAGCTCATGCTCTAAGGCTATTCGTATTCTGTTACTGGCTGGTATGTACACAGACCCATCAGACCTCATTGCAAAATCCAGGGCTTATGTTGCTACACTAAGTTCTCTTCACAATGAAGTGTATTTAGTTCTTTCCAAATGCATTAAGAAGATTATAAATAACAATTATTAAAAAAAGCTTTGACCCTCTTTTTGTAAAAACAATTTGAATATTTGTACAAAAAGGGTTAAGAGGGAACCTGGCCATAGTATAAGCAGAAATCTTTCATTTGTCTAGCCGCTGCTTGCGTATCACGCTGATAGACTGGGCACTGTTTTTTTCACCAACATTATGTAACTTCATACAAAAAATGAGGAACGCAACAGCGGAGGAGGAGAACATATTTTTCATCTAAGTAACGACAGCATTTGCTGTGATATAATGATCAGAAGTTTTACAGTTATTTATTTTTCTCTGTGAAATTACGAAAGGTTTTTGTTAGACCTGAGTAAAGTGCAGAACAGAGGGAGGAGATATACTGTGAAAGCACAGCTTTATATCTTACAGGTGATATTTCAGGAAACAAGAAATTACTGTGATGGGATGCAGTCCTGCTTGAATCTCTGAATACCGCTTTGGAAGGGCAGACCATCCCTGAATGCACGTTAAGAAGGCATGGTGCCTCAGCACAGCTGTCTCAGACAAGTGCTAAGGATGAGATTTTTCCCAGTGAAAAATATTGAAGATCTCTGGAAAACTCTTCCCTATATCCCTGTCAGACTTTTAATATTCCGAAATAGGTGGGCCAACACTGTGGAGTTTAAGTGGCTATTAGTTCCTGAAATAATCCAGTTTGTTAATCAAGGAATAAGCAAGATATCTTGTTATGAAATAGTAGCTATGCTGAGTTTCAACTGATATCCTCTGTAGCAGCTTCTAAATTTGTGATTGATTTTATTCCATACCTGAAAAGATTATAAAAATAATAAATGTTTAGGTTATGTAGGTATACAAGTTTTAACATCTCTCAGCAGCAGTATAGAAGCCAGTATACTAAAATATTTTGGCATACTAAGAGACCTGTGACTTCCGTGAAACATAAATTTTAATTGCATACTGTTTCTGAGACAAGGAGATGCTTTGCTACCTAAATAATACGGGTGAGAATGTCACAAATAGGATGATGAAAGTAGATGGGCATACAATAAATATTCTAAACAAGCTCTCAGTTAGGTCCTAAACTGTTATATAGAAATAGTTCCCTTATCATGAGTATTTAACATTTTGTTTCAGTTTCTTTTTAATCCCTAAACTTTACTCACAATGGTTTCTAGATTATATTTAAGACAGGCTGGTTGCATCAAAGTGCAATCTCTGCTATATCTTGGCTTAAAGAAAGGGGCAAGCTCTGGGAAAATATATGTTAGATTTAAGAGCTGTCTATGTTAGTAATTTGTCTGATCTAGAGCTTTTCTAAACTTGATAAACACAGCCTTCAGTTAGGGGTGGCACAACGATATTTCTTACCAAAGGAGAGATGGAAAGGAAGGACCGTGTTTTCATAGGTCTCCATTTCCTGCACATACTACTTGGAAGATAAAAACCCTTGAGCAACTTCTGTAGGCACCATGTATAAACAACTACTGGGGAAGATGAAAGTGAAGAAGAGTATCTTCCTGAATCAATGCAGATGTCTACTTGCATAGTGAGAAGTCTTCACTTTAAGAAGAACTCTCCTTCAGCACATATAGGAAAAAAGTACATTTGCACTAAGAAAATCCTGAATGATTTAGACTGGCCTTCTGACTTTGTTCATCATTTGTTTAAGGGTATACTTAGCTCCACAAAAATAGAGAGCTGAAGCACATCCCCAGTTCTTTTAGTAAAAATGATATCTGCGAGGCATTCGCTCATTGTACTCTCTCAGGTGAAATGCCAACAGCATCCCTAACTTTGCCCAGTAATCACAGCTACTGGAATCCTTTATTGCTTTTCTGCCTCAAAGTACCACCTATATTGCTAAAAAAAGAACCAAACGTAACAATATTCCCATTCATTGGATGACAAATAGTGTATGAGATGCAGAAAAAAACCCACAAACTGTTTTGAGGGAAAAGTTATTGCTATGGGAAAGGTACTCCTTACTGCTATTGACCTTTGAAGAACAGTTCACACCTATCATCTGCTAACAAAGACAGGTTCCTGGCTTAAGTATCTCCCTCTGAAGTTAAATGCAATTATATCCCCTTGTAGTGGGGGTTTGGTTATTTCTTTAATACGAACCACCAACCAAGGAGTTTTCTAGTCTAAAATATTTTGTCAATCGTTCAGCTATTGTTTTGAGCTACTGTTTTGGAAGCGTTAACTTCCTGCTTGCTATAATCCAGTTATACAATTTACTAATTGATGTGCTTGACTTTGCTCACTTAAATACTTTCTTATTACTACCAGTGGGGGGACTCAAACAAATAAATGTACACACATATGCATGTATTGTCAGCAGCAGAGCTTCATCTAACATTTTACTCCGGTATCTCCTCTTCTGACATTGCACTCTTAAAATCTCTTTACTGCACCTGAAAGATCTCATTTTATTTAAAAAAGTCACTATCATGCCTCATGAAAAGAAAAAAGTGCTAATACTTACATTTTTTTATTTCAACTCCTAAGGGGTTCCTCTACACACGCACTTTTTATAATGTTAGCTCACATCTTTTATTCGTGTGACGATTTACCTCCAATAAAGTTGTTTATTATACTTTAATAGCTTCACTGAAGAACAAAGTTAGGGCCATTTGCTTGATGTATTTGCTTCGAGAGCTCAAAACTTCAAAGGAGTTACAGCAAAATGATGGAGAAACTTAAGTGGAATTGAAAATCAGCAGTACGATATTGTGGTGTACTGACCCTCAGCATATAAATGCCATACACCTTTCTATCGTCTTTTATAGATTCATTATATCTGAAAAAGGTGTCAACAGTTAAATTTTCAAACTTGTGTTGTTCAGCATCTTTTGATGCTGCAAAGAGACTGGTGAAATAAACCTGGATGACTCTTAATGATCTGTTGGTACTGAAATGGATATTTCAGCACAGTGGATATGTTACTTCTTGCTGAAGTATCTTGCCTGTAACAGCATTTGCTGTGAAGAACTGTTTGTTTTCTTCATGATGTCAGAGAAAAGGAGGGGATATTTTTCTTCACTTTTTTTTCTTTTTTACCATCACCACAAAGAGAATTTATTTACAATTTTTTTTTGTTTTGTGTATCACTTACAAACAATTACTCTGAAATCACTCAAATTTAGAAATAAATATATATTTTTTTTTTTTAATTTTGGCCCTTCCCATAGATAGGTCTCATGTAGGCTATGGTTCTGCACTGTGTAAAACGTCTTTTCACTTAAATCATACTAAGTACCACTCAAGATATCTAAACTGTACAGAGCACCCCAGCTGTCAGCTTTTATTCAAGAATAAACCATTCTGGCTATGAATAAGCCAGGAATAACCAGAGCAGCAGTGGGGCACACATCAAGCATTGTCAAGGCCACAAGAGAAACTCCGCTCCAGCAAGAAAGATGGGACAGCCTCTGGTTCAGCCATCTCCAAATTTTCATCAGAGTAGAAGATGAGGTAAGAAGAAATGGTGCGTTTCCATTTCATGGATGCTGATGGTAGACCAAGTAGACCTACTGTTCCTCTAAAAGACTGTCAGAGAAAAGAAGGATGAGAGTCTTCACCAGAGGCATTATGAAATGGGAAACGTAGGTATGTGTAAAGAAGGCTGAAGGCAAAGTGATGTCTCCACCCACCCAGCCCTCGCTTCACCCCAAAAAACAGGATAAAAGAAGCAGCAGGAACTGAGATGCAGGCTGCAGCAGTGAGACTGCCAAGTGTAACTACTGACCATAACTGCTTCTTCAGCCACTTTAGTCTCGCGTCGGCTGTAAAGAAAAAAAGGGAGATCTTTCAGAAATGTGGAGAAGGATTATCTCACAGTTGCTCAGCAGATGTCAAAGCAAGCACTTAGTAAACTTTGTGTAACCTTGCCACAGCCCTTCTTCCCCCACCCCACAACCCGCCTTTCAGCTGAACTGCCCTGATGACCCTTAACTACAGCTCAGCATCAATCCTGCAGAATACCCAATGCACTTAGGTAATTCACAGTTTAATGGAAATGGTATTGAATTGTTAGGAAGAATTTTTTTCTCTCTGACAATGTCTTTGCTCCTTCCCAAATGACTTTTATAATGCCAGAAACATTTATGACAAAAACTGCAGGATAGTTGTTTTTCTACTGTGGAAATTATTTCAGCATTACTGTCCAGTCCTTAGAAACGTCAGTCAACCTGATTTAAATTAATTTTGTCTGGATGGAAAAGTGTGGTCCAGCTCTAGCTGTCTCCATGCAACTCCATGAGAGACTAGAATACCTTTTAAAAATATTAAAGTATTTAGAAACCTGGAAGCAGAAATACGTGCTGAAAGCAAGTTTCTTTACACAGTCCTACAGGGTGTTTGTGACAACCCAGCTGCAAGCTTTTCCTTTTTCTCTTGAAGCTTTAAAGAAAATTAAATACAGATGAAGGTCACTTTTTATTACATTGTCCCCTTACTGTGAATGGGTTTATTTCTTTCTGCTTTTACTACTAAGAAACTGCCAGTCTCAGCAACAGAGATAGCAAACCACTTGTATTTTCCCCACTATACGGTAAGATTTTTAACAGATGGGCAAGAAAGTCCTGAGGGATCTTGATTCATACCTGCCAACACTTCCCCCTTCCAGAGCAACAAGTGGTTCAAGCTTAACATAGGCACTCATGTTTTGGGGAGATATTTTCCCAGTGAAGTTTCATCTCCTCTTTCATGTGTTCCTGGAAGGCTATTCTCCATACAAGTGCATAGGTATGTTGAAAAACTATTCATGTTTGTGCCTCTGAGGGGTAAGCTAGACCCTATTAAAGAGTGAGAATTCTTTTTTAAAAAAAATCCTACTTTATTGTTGTTCTCGGTGGCATTATGGAAGAATTTCTCTCTTGAAGACACATTAAATAATTTGGGGTAAAAAAGCTAACAAACCCTTTCATCACTCTGGATGATTACATTATGGTTTTCTTCTCTCCACTACAGAAAAGAATTGAAAAAGAATCAAAAGATATAACTAGAACTACAACAAGGACAATGCCTACATGTATGTAGGGTGAAACAGGAACAAAAATGGATGCCTTACTCTCTTCTGTCAAGTGCTCCTTTTATAATTCAGGAAAAGGAAAGACAGTCCTGCAATGGTAACAGCAACATAAAGTTCTGAAGGACTAAAAAAGTGTTATATGTATATTTGTATGCACATGTCTCCAGGGCCCCAAATGCCTTGACATGGCATCTCTGAAAACAGTTGTTACAAGAGACTAATACTTTAACTACCTTTACATACTATTATACACAGTGTAATAGATATACATATTTAAAATAACAATTGATTGAGTGTCCTTTCAACCTCTGAACTTCTTAATACATTATCATGAAAATCCCTACGGTGACTGCCAGAGATTTCTCCAATGCTGCAAATGACTCTGAGTTTATAGCTCTGCCATTTAGAAATTCAGCTAAAATGCATAGAATGGAAAGCGAGTACACAGAACAGCATAGGAGAGCTCCTGTTGTGGGTCTGCTAACGACCTCAGATGCTGAAGAGTGTTAGCAACACTCTGAGATAAAGACAACCTAGAAGAATTAGATTTAACAAAAAGTGACGGCAAATATCTAATAAGTATGCTTTCCATTTCCATGGCAACTTCCATCAAAGGAATGGAAAGCACTTTAAAACATCAATCAATTTACCCTCAACATGACTGTGTGGCAGGCAAAATATATATCAGAAGAAATAAAGTTCCTTCCTGGTGATTGCTGGGCTGTACTTTAGGAGTCCTTTTTACTACCACTGCACTAACTTTCTCATTAACATTCAGATCTCCAATCTGTCTTTTTCATGTTCTCTCACATGGGCTGTGGCATAAGAGGAGCGATCAGAGACATCAGGGTACAGGATGAACATGAATTGTATATGTAATGAATTTAGCTATTGCTGAACACGGGATCAACTTAGCATAGTCTAAGCAGTTTTATCTACTGTAAGTCATCGCTGCAAAAAACTCTTTCTAATGGCAGATTTTGCAACATCAGTAGCTTTCAATAATGGCCTCTTTCATTAAGTATTTTGCCAGTGTACCTGTGGAAAAGACATATTTTGGCTACCTACATTAGGCAGGTACAACATGCATGCTGCAGTGCCCAGCAGGTAGGCACCATGATGCAGTAGGAGGTACTTTGTGCCTGCAAATTATGGGTGGCTTTAAAATATTTTTAAAATAACTTTGTGCAGTCAATATGTCTGAAAATAAAAGAGAAAACAAGCACATCTTAAATTTTTATGTGTGATGTGCCTGTCCCCAAGAAGAGAAAATAGGGTCAACCTGGTTCATCTTTCTCTTGAAGTTTAGGAGTTGGGAATCTCAAGACTGAAAAAGTCAGTTTTACGCCCACTGGATTGCCCTGGCTAGAATAGAAAGATTAAAGTTAGGAATGGTGTCAGGATTTGCTCATCCACAGGCTGAAAAGTGTAGATGCTCAGAGGTTTAGTGTCAGCTATGGCCAGTATGTGATGAGTTCTCTCATTGGCGGGACAGCTCCCCCGCATTTAACTACACTAAGAATTAGGACAGGGTAATATAAAATATAAAGTACCCTCTTCGCTGTGTGCTAATGGGTCTGAGAGTAGGAAGAGGTAAGGTATCCTTTTAAATCCCATGCCTTATATACATATTTTCTGAAGAGATGGAACCCTGGGCTATAATTAAGGTTAGAGTTAGGGCTACTGGTTGTATGTCAGAAGCAGATCCCAGCTTAATGCGCAGTGCTGCAGGTCCTGTGAAGCAAAGAACTGTGCTGCTGCTGTCATTTGTGGCTGATTCTTTATGCTTTCTTTCACTGTTCAGGCAGTTCTGCCAGCTATAATGAAGGCAAGAGCTAGTTAAAGATTCAAAATCCACAGGCTGAATAACTTATCTCCTTAAGTTCCATGTGTTACAGAGGTTTTGTTATGTATTCTACAAAACTGCTATACTTCACTGGGATCTTGTTTCAGCAAGAGTCATCAAACCAAGTTAAGTCTGGTGTATTAAATCTCATATTTAAGACTGGATACATGGATATAATTTTAGAATTAGTTCAGAGTTTAGATAACAAGACAGAGGTCAGAAATTGCCTTCAAAATAAGCAGTGGAAGTCACCAGGCTTCCTTTTGCTTTGGGATATCTCTGAGCAAGGGGGCAAGCGTTTGGGAAAAAAGGTTTCTCAAGATACTGCTGGATGCTGTTGAGTACTGCTGATGCCTTGGTTTCCTTGCAAGTATTTAGGTTTTGTTTCTTGTAGGGACTTCTTAGCTAAGTATGGATATACCATTTGGTTTAGGTTTTGATTTCAGAGAAGACAGAAAATGATAGGTTCAGACTATGTACTTATTTCAACCTGACTGTTCAGTGTTAAATAAACTGCATACAGAGGCTTATAACTGGACCCCTGAGTGATCATCACTGAAGACAACAGTTTAGGAACTGGTGTCCAAGTTGCTCTGGAGAAGATCAGTTCCCGGCAACCTTTTTTTTAACTGAGGATTTGAAATGACCATGTTTGTTTTGTTTGATTTTTTTTTTTTTTTTTAAAAAAGAACACATGAGTCACCAGAAGACAGGACACAACCTGTTTAGATGCTACCAAGACAATGTTCTACGGAAGAAAATGTGCACAGATTGACATTTAAAAAAAAAAAAAAATATCAACAGACCTTTTTGGGAAGAAGAGTCAGCGTAGTTTTTTTCCTGATCTTACTGATGATAGTTAAATCAGGGACACAATAGGGCAAAAGAATGAGTTTCTGTCATAGTTATGGCTCTGGTTTCAAAAACAAGACAAAACAGGAAAGAAAAGCCTGCACAGTTCACACCAAACTTGACCATATTTCTACAGGCTTCAGATGACTGATTTCTACATTCTCTAAACATACTCTTATATCAGTGAAAGTGCACCACAGACAATAAGATCTGTGCTGCATTTGCAAGTGAAATGAATGGGCACAAAGTGTGTTACACTTTTATATTTGTAATTCATCACATTAAAACTAATCATGGCAGGCTTAATTATGTGGGCACCAAAAATAAATAAGTAAACAAGTAAATAAATAGTTCTCAAATGTTTCTGGGCATTCTGCTTTTTTCCAAGCTTCATAAATCTGTGAGTTGGAGTGCAGGATACAGTCTTCCTTACAGCAGAAGATGTTTTGAGAAGAAAATGCTAGTTAGAAAAACTGCCAAGACTCTGTTATCAAAGAAAGAAAGAACGAAAGAAGGAGAGGAGCATACATGACATCACAGTCAGCAGTTTCTCAGTGTGTAACCATTTTTGACAGAATAAACCATACCTCTGTAGTATATTCCAAAATCAATTTAATTCTTGCAATTGGAGTCAACTCTATTCCACCTCCAAACATTGTGGCAATAGCAAGTTATCGTCCAAACTGAGGCTGACTACTCCACGTTACGGTAGTGAACAGAGTGAAGTCTTTCAAACATCTCAATTAAATCCATATCTATTTAGTACTGGCTTACAAGCTGTGTTTACGCTGTGCACAAAATTAAACAGCATATCTTTGTATAATCATTGAAGGACCTGCAACAGTTTGTTTTCCTTCAGAGGGAGGGAAGCAATATCTTCAAAGTGAAAACACAGACTCACAACTTCAACTTTTTTGTTGTTGCAAAAGGACAATTATTTCAATACCCACCTCAGGTGGACAAAAATTGATACATTTTAAATTAAACTTAATTTTCTTTCACTTTTACGATGGGTTAGGAACTACAGATTTGAAAGAAAACACCAGTGATGGTTCATAAAGGAAACAGCGTTTCAGGCAATGGAGAGTCTGAGCGCTTTTTCTTTTAAATTGCCGGTCTCTATGTATGAAGAACTTCCTCAGAGTGGGTACAAAAGCATGTGCTAAGTTCTCTGAAGGCAGGGGTATTTCATTGCCTCTTTGCTGATTCATAATGTTGTACTGGGTACAGAGAGCAAGCTCTTTTATTTTTCCTATCTGCTGGTTTTGCTAGAGCTCATTGAACTTTCACAGATACAATGAGTGAGAAGGCTGAAACATGAAGTTAGGTGCTGTAAATTGGCAGTGGGAAGAGAGATACATATTAAGATGCATTGACCACTGCCTTTCTAAAGAAAAAGATAGAGTTTCAAGGAGCTCCTCTGGCAGTAGTATCACTGACCAAGAATGGTCCACGGTTTATCAGATAGAACCACTGATGTTGTGTCAGGCCCACCTCAAGACTTCTACCCCATACATACAGAAAGTCATGCTAAACACTGGTCTCATCACAATAAAAGTCACAAGAAAAGGAGATGTTTCCTCTGACTTCTAAAAGAACAGCTCAAGTGTGGGCTGTAATCCCTGAAATAGATTATATATCCTGATGCAAGGTTAGCTGAATGCAAAAGATCAACATTTTGATGCTTTCTCATCCTTGTGAGACTCCCTACCCCAGAGTAAGATGTTCCAGAAAGAAATGGTGTTATCTAAAGAATACCTTTCGGGAATATATGATGTTTCCAAAAATACGGTACTTAATGCATTTTAGAGATAACATTTAAAGTGTAAATATTTAGTTTCAACAAGAGGACAGTCATATCTAAAAGAGTCATGGGTTTTTAACAAGTAAATAGCACAGAAAGGGCTTTAGGATCTTTGAATTTTTGTAGCCATACACCTGGACCCATACTTTTCCCGGTATATAAACTACTACAAGTTCTTTGGAATAAAGACAGAAATTCTAGGATGATAGATATTATAGACCCCGGTGGCTGATTGTAACTACAAAATGTGCATGCACCCCAAAATGACAGCCACAGAACTCCATATGTTACCAGAAAACCCTTAAACGGATCTCTCCAAACCTCACAAAAAAATATTTAGATGGCGATTTAAAATACTAAGTATCTTCAGGCTTAGATCTTCAAAGTTCAAGAATCTGTCAGGTTTTTCATGCATAGCAGTTATCACCTACCACTGCAACCAGTTAAAAAAAAAAAAGTAAAAAAGCTTCAAAATATATTTTTCAATCAGATATGTGGATGGTACACCGTCATTACATATCCTGTACCACTGATGCTACCTACAATTCTGTTTTGGTTGTCTTAGGATACACATTTCCACAGTTCTTTCACAATAAAATGATAAGAAACAAACCAGTCTTAAAGAAACTCAAGAATATTGCCTCTCTCCCTGTCAGAATTCAAATTATTAACTGCAAAACCTGAGGTTGCGTAGTGGTTTTCAAATTACTAATATTCACTGGTTGTCAAAATATCTAGCTGTTTTGCAACAGCAGCAAGTTTCACATGGATATATAAATAATTACAGAGTGTTTTCCGTTCAGACTTTGATAACTTAAATTGCTTGATTTGAATGCTAAATTCATAAAACTAGTGCTGATTCTTTGCTTTTGGATTTAACATTTCATTTCATATCGCTGATCATGGCAGTGAGTATTGCACACTGGGGACCAGTTTAAAGTGGTGCGTGAATATCTGCAGATGAGGGGATGTAGGAGAGAGATGCATGGCTTACTTATGGTAATCACCCAGGTTAAGCATTAATCCACGGTATGCAAATTGCAGCATTAACCATCATCTTTACTGATCATTATGTCTGAGGCTGTCTGAACTGAAATCAATCTGTGGTATGTTGTGACATACTGGTGTTCACTGTCAGCTTATTTCAGAAGAGAACTATCACGACATGCTTCTGTCTCAATTAAATAAGCAGATATTCCTGGCTATTTAATACTCACTTTTCTTAATTTTGCTCATTCTCTACTGGTAATATTACATTACTAAATAAGCAATGACTAAATTAGGACAAGTGAAAGCTAGATTTTTATGAACTTTCTCATGCAGTGTATATGCCCATTTAGGGCAGAATGATATCTGACTTTAGCGATGCTCACAGCACATTTTTTAGATTATTAACTGATTTGATGACTGTAAGTAACTGCCTTTATCACTATATTGCTTAAGTTCATTTTTAGAGATGTCCATACTGGCGTTTAGTTTGCATACAGGATGTCCATGTTTATGCATATAACATAAAATTTTTGTTTTGAAATTTATACAAATGCAATCTATTTACGTTTTTGACTTGCACATTCATTTTTAAAGGCCCTGGACGAAAATTTCCCAACATGGCCTATCTGTTCATGATTTGCTTCCTGTAGGAATTGCTGCCCAGTAAAATAACCTCTGGATATAGCGTGGCTTGTCAGGCAATCTCAAGCTTATAAATTGCCCACAAAGGATGTCTTTGAGCACTACAAATATTTTCAAAAAAAAATAACCAAATGTATTGCATTTCTGTGTTTGAGTATTTTAAGTTAGTTCTATCAAAGCAGCTTACGTGTGCCACCATTTGCTTTACGCAGTTACTAATAATGAACCTGAGGCAGCCTCCATTTTGCATCAGATAACTGATAGAAGCCTGTGAGACCGGACACCCTTCCAGTGATTTAATGATGTAAGCAGAGAGCAATGCAATAGCAGACAAAGGAAAAAAATAAACTTTAAGAAGAGACAAAGTCAACAAGGTCTCTGACGTCTCAGATAATATACCTCAAAGCCATGATAATACCTAGTATTTGACCGCTCTGCAATATCCTTTATGGTCCCATGACTCCTTTTTTTTTTATGCTAGTACCCCTAGAAGAGTTCCTCGTCTGTCTGTCCACAGCTCCCTCCTCACCTGCTAAGGCCAAAATATATGATGAGACTCAAAAAGCAGCAAATGCATGTCCCTGCCATGCTCAATGCTGCTCTGAGGTCTTCCTGGGGAGGGAGAAGGCTTTTTTGTAGGACTCATGGTGGGTTCCTAAAGGGTTAGGGGAACCTTAGATGATTCCAGCTGGCCCATAACTCCTGCAGTCTGTGGTACTCACTCTCTCTCTCATAGTTTTTGCTGTTCTACATTTCACCTCTTACTTAACCCTCTCTCTCATAATGCAATTGATTGAGGAGCACCAAAGTTTCAGACCCCCTTTTTCTTCTTGGCAGGGAAAGAGGCTTCCGGGGGAGCTGACTGCCTTTATCTAAAGGCTCTGTCCAAACTGGCATACAGTACTTAGAGAGTGTCCTTTGTCCTTTCTATCCTTGTCCTCTCAGTTTCATGTTACTGGTGATGATTAACATGGGGAAACATGTAAAATGTGAAACATTCACATAGAACAGCGTTAAATGAAAATCCCAAAGGTGTCTGCTATGGCATACACAGCCAGTTCAGAATAAATGAATTGAGCATACAGAAACTTGCGTAAAGTCACCACAAGATAAGCATAATCATAGTTATGCTTACATTCCTCTACTGTAGAAAATCCCACTGACAAAATGAATTAATCCGGACACCACAGATTTTAAGATGCAAGAGGTTAGGCTCCTTTCCCACATTGCACCGATTGGCCAACAGAATGAGTGTGAACTGGCAGGGAACCGGGCCATTAAGAAAGGTCAGAAAGAGAGTTCCTGGAAAATGTGGGCCAAAGCTTCAGCCTCCCCAGAGGATCTGCCCTGGAGCCTTTTCAGGCTCTGTCTTCTATGCATGGCATCAGTGGGCTGCTGCACTGGCATTTGGCCAGGGTCTATGCATTATGGCTTGGACTGCAAAGCACATGAGCATAGTTAGTGCTACTTAAGGGAACAATAACTAATCAGATTTAGGGGAGAGATGATACTGCTTTCTGTAATCGAACACATTTCACTCTCCTACCTAATCATGCCCTCCTTTTTTCTCAAGAACAGGAACACTTCACTGGAAACTGAACGGAGATGAAAATATAAAGTGGAATGAGAGCTGGATTGAAGCTCATGTATAATCAGGCTGTGTGAATGAGATGAAGGCTCAGTTCAGTCTCCTCCCCTTTTCCTGCCCAGCGGGTGCTGACACAGGAGTAGAATTTATTGCACAGTAACTGTACCACAATTGCCATTTGTAGCTGTCCTTTTTCAAGTTATAACACCAAGAAACAATATTTCAGGGCCAGATGTGCTATTTAATCACGCCTCTCCATTCAGTTTTGTGAAAGTTGTTACAAAAATGGGTTGGTGAGTACAGAATTAACGTAAGGCCCTGACCTGGATTTTGAGGGAACAGTTGTTTTATTACCTGTCCTTCTCTGTTGTAATTTTCTCATCATTTGATGCTTCAGAAAGCATGAGTTCAGGAAATTTTGATTTAAGAGCATACATGCTTCCAGCTAACATTCTGAACTTGTTTTATGAAATCCATTTCAGAGGCTAATATATAGCAGCTCTTTCAGTATATACAGTAGGATGAAGGTATATACAGCAGGATGAAGTCACCCATAGGACTGTCCATCCCAGAGTCTGTATACACGAGCAAAGCTCTTTGAAGATCTGAAAAGTCCAAATGAGATATACCACTATTTACTAGACTATTTTTAATCCAGTTTCCTTTGTTTCAAGGGTTGAAAGGATAGGGTGGGTAGGTACACAATTCCCATCAGCCTGAAAATGCATTAAACAATAGCCAGAGCTGAGTCTGCTTTTTTGCACTGATTTTTTTTTTTTTTTTTAAATGTGAAACCTTCTCTGTCACCCCCAGTGAAGGAGGAATTCTTTCTCCAGTTCTCTGCAGAAAGGCGTTTCTCTATAAATTAAGGGATCTTTTGTCAAGTGAATCTAAAGCATTAATTGCTATCCCAGGAGCTCCTAAACCCCCTCCTTGTGAACAGTGCTTATATCAGAAACCACACTACTGTTGAAGATTTCCTCATCAGTTGGATCTTTGTGATTTTAGTTCATGGCAGAAAGAATTTAAAAGGTCTGGGTGATTTTTGACACTACAAAAAGAAAGGGAGGGAAACATTTGATTTTAAGAAGAAGCAAAGAAAGGAACAACAAGATACCTCTTCTTCAATATTATGCACAGAAGAAACTACCCTGTGAACTGCGCTGTAAAGTACTGCAAAGATATAAAACATCCAGCAGGCAACAGTAGGAAAAGAATGGGGTGTTTTCTTCCTATCTTCTTGTCAGGTAGTCTTTTCAGTCAACTGCAGATGAACTGACACTATATCAGCTTCTGTGAATTAAGGGCTTGATAAACAAGCTGGAGCATGCAGTAGCATCAGAACTGCTCTTACCGCACAGGCGACACAGCCAGCAGGTACACTTCTGAAGGTTAATGTGACATTTATCTGAGCACAGAAGGCAAGTGGGAGCCAAAGATGCTGAACCAAGAGAAGCATATGAAGAAATCCAGACAGAAAACACTAAAATAAATAATGTCTCATTAATAATATCACATTAAATTATCAAACTTAACAGAGAGGTCTGTGGTTGGCAGAATGTAGGGTACCAATTCAGAAAATATGACTCTGATTAAGTTCAGAAGTTTATAATCCAAATTCAGTTGGCTCCTGAAGCATGGCAGAGGCATCCTCCCTCTCCCATAACAACATGGGTCCCCTGATCCTTCAGGTCTTTTTCTTTATGCCCAGCTTCAGAGTCCCAGAATGAGGGGAGGGAGGCAAAGGATTTCCTTGTTTACAACCACAGTAATTCGTTCTAAGACTCCAGTCTGTCCTTTGAAGGGTTAATAGCTTCACAGGGTCTGATGCCTCTTTCCACAGAATTAAATTACACAAAGGGGTTAAAATAAAGGTGTGACAGCACTATGGAGTACTTGAGACTTATTCTCCTGGCTGATACTGCTTTAAAAGAAACATGATCCATAACACAGTCCTGCTGCTTCTCCTCAGCCCTTGCTTTCTGAAAGGGATAACAACAAATCTGTTGCTGTGTTTTTGAGCCCCGCCTGAATAAAGATTAAGATCATATTTCATCCCTGTTCATTAATGACTTTTACAGTGGAATAAAACAAATATCTATTTCCTTAGAGCAATGCATGTAAAGCAATAAATCTCCTCCTGGTTATAAAAGGAGCAGGGACGGTCCTTACCCATGTGCAGAAGGAAGCCAGCAGAAGGAACTGAAGGAACTGATCTCACATGCAAAGATCCGAACACAGTGCAATGGACAGAGTGATGTTCTGGGCAGATAACCCAGGGATTATGTAGGGATGCTGCCAAGGGCTCTCTTCTCCAGGAAGCCCAAGTGAGCACAGGGGAACCATGCTCCAGAAGGACCACGAGCGGGAGAGCATCTTCAACAGGCAGTGTTGCAGTGTCCAGCTGAAGCAACAGCTGCATCTTTAAATGAGGTGAGTAAACATGATACTAGGGCTAAAAGTGAATGCAAGTTTACAGCTTTTAAAATTGCAAGGAAAAGTGTCCATACATAAATATATATACACACACATATATATGTATGTATGAAAATATTTACCATCTTTGCATACATTCTTTTGTTCAACCAAACCTAAATGTTCACCCTCTTTTTTATGCCACGTGAGAAATGAACTGTAGAAAAAAATAGCAGTGAATCACAGAATCACAGATTCTAGAAGAGCATATTAATCCAGCAGTGCTTTCATTTGGAGTTTGTAACCTCAAGCGGACTGAAGATAAAAGAAATAGATAGCAAAATAGAAACTAATGACAATTTTCTGCCCAAATATTTCTCAAGGAGAAAGGAAATTAGGCTACGTCTGGACAAGTGTTCCCTGCCACTGTCTTATGTAAAAAATGTTCTCTGTCATAGGAAAAAAGAGTGAGTTTCATCTTTGAACTGAACATTAAAAGAAACCTGCAATCCCATAGCATGACCATGATATTAATTGATGCTTGGTCTAATGAAGAAAGCTTCAAGGAGAAAATGGTATTTTTTTGTTATGAATCCGGATGTTCGAAGTGGCAGAACTGAGAGCAGAGGCAGCCCTATGTGAAATGCAGTGACAGAGGCATGTCAGGACACAGTGAGATGCGTTGTCTGACTGGGTCCGCAGAAGCCCAATGAGTAAAAAAACCAAAATGAGGAGTTGGAGAGTTGGGACTGCGAGCAGCACTGGCTGTGTTTGTGCTACAGAAACCTGCCAGCTGGACCCAAAACTGCATATGCTTATTGCCCAAAAATGCTTCTTCAAATCAAGTGATAGGCTACCAAAGCCAAAATCTGGAGAGCCGCAAAAGCCTCTGACCTCCATCAGGTGCCCCCTGTCCAACTGCCATGCTCTGGGGGGCCATTGCTGCATCCTCCTGTGGAAATACCAGCAAGACAACTCAGACTGGAACCAGCATGTCTCCCGCTGCCCTCATGGTGTGTTTTCTTCCTCCTGCCAGGGAAAAAAGCAGGCATGAAGAAACAACTGCGACCCCAGAAACCCTTCTGCTTTACCCAGTTGCAGAACTGAAATAAACAAGAACTCTACCCAGCAGAGAGACCGAGTATAAAAGGATACCATTAGAGTCAACACTAAATCACCTTTTCCTACCTCATTTCCCTGTAGAGGCTGGCCAGTGGACAATCACACCACAAGCAAATAGTCCAAAACCTCAATGTTCAGCCTAGACTAGACATTTGGCCTTTTCCCAGCCAAAAGTGGTTGATATTACATGTTTCTCTGCTGCCACTACCTTGAATGTAAACTCACAGAGCTTTCGTTTGCACTTGTAGAAGTGAGTCCTTCTCTAAAACACCAACATAAGCCTCTCCAGTGTTTAGTAGCTTTACTTATCCATGCTTGGGACTGTGCTGTTAAACAGAGCTTGTAAGTAGGGAAAGGGCTGCTTAGGAGTGCCAAACCAGGCCTCAGACTCATTACAAGCTATTGCAGGCAACATACCAAATAACTAATTTCATAAACAAATCAAATTCCATCTTTAAGGGCTTAGGATTTCTACACAGAATCCTGTTTTGCACTACTGAGTACTTTACTGCTTTAGTTCCCTCCCTTCTCAAGGTCACCAGCTTCCTCCTGAATGCTAGCCCAGTTTTCTTTTGAAGTGACAACGCTTCTTAAGTTTGTGGCATCAGTAACTGGTATGAGCTCATCTGGTATTCTGTGTGAAAACCTGAGTCTGCAATTATTCTGCTAACCTCTAGCTTCTCTTTCTTAAGAAAACCTGATAATTTTCCTTAAAGCAGTCAGATCAAGCATTTTACTGAGGCTGAAGCAAATTAGATTTAACTAATTTTCTTTTCTTAGAAAATTAAGTTTTCTCTAATATCTTAACTACTGACCAAAAACAAGTCTAAAGGAGCATCATTTCCTTGGATCAAGGTCTCTTTTTGTCAATAGATGTTTCAGCTGTCGCATCAAGGCAAAAGCAGGTTGTATCTTTATTTAAGCATCTGTTCTCCAGTGTGTATCTTGAAGGTTATAGTCTTTTGTAAAGACACAATTACCAAGAGCATTTCTCTCCCGCTAATAATATTCCATCACTCTTACTCCAGAATAACAACTATTTGATAGCTTACCTAGATTTTGTAAAGCTACAAGAATGTCCATCTTTGTTCTTTGCACCCAAAATGTTTGTGCTTGTATACACACACACAAGAATATAATTGTCCTCACTGCCATAAAACTCAGTGATTGAACAGTAGAATTAAAATTATTCAAAAGCAGTGCTTTATGCAAATCCTCAACTACTGACCACTTCCAGCTCTAAGCAAGAATCATCTTCTTTTCAAAGGGACATACAACAGCGAAACATAACTTTAGGAGGAATATATTCAGCCTGCCAGGGGAAATCTAATTTCAAAGTTCGGGCTCCAAAGCTGCAGCCCAGCCCTGGACATACATCTTTATTTCAGTATTTTGTATGACCAAAGAGTTTAATCAATCTATCTTTAGTAGGCAGGCAGAGAACAGGATTAAAGTTTGCTGTTCAAATTTAGTTTTGAGATTTCATGGGCTTTGAATTTTTACATGAAAAACCTTATTTGAATGTCTTACTAATGTAATTTTCCCAGCTGTTACTCTCTTTGAATATATAAAAAGGGCTGCTGTTTGTGTCACCTCTATGTATGTGGCGGGTTGAACTTGCATGGCCACCAGATGCCCACCAAGCTGCCCTATCACTCACACCTCTCAGCAGGACAGTTGGAAAAGTAATGGCCAAAAGGTTGTAGGTTGAGATAAGGACAGGAAGATCATGTCATGGGCAAAACATTCAACTTGGGGAAATTAATTTAATGTATTGACAATTAATAACAGAGTAGGATAATGAGAAGTAAAAGAAAAATTAAACCTGTCTTCCCTCCACCTCTCCTTCTTCCCAGGCTCAACTTCACTCCTGACGCTTCTACCTCCTCCCTCTCAGTGGTGCAGGGGGAATGGGCGTTGTAGTCAGTCTGTAACACTTCCTTTCTGCCACTCCTTCCTCCTAACGCTCTTCCCCACTCCAGCACGGGATCTGTCCCATGGGATACAGTCCTTCATTAATTTTTCCAGAATTAATTTGAGAACTGCTCCAGCATGGATCCTTTCAATGGCCTACAGTCCTTCAAG
The DNA here is from genome assembly GCA_013400035.1 of Rynchops niger. Classification (NCBI taxonomy): domain Eukaryota; kingdom Metazoa; phylum Chordata; class Aves; order Charadriiformes; family Laridae; genus Rynchops; species Rynchops niger. The sequence goes on along the minus strand of VXBH01000417.1, from coordinate 143,393 downwards.
AATGGACTGCTCCAGCATGGGTCCCTCACGGGATCACAGGGCCTGCCAGAAGACCTGCTCCTATGTGCGCTCTTCTCCATGTNCATGGGATACAGTCCTTCATTAATTTTTCCAGAATTAATTTGAGAACTGCTCCAGCATGGATCCTTTCAATGGCCTACAGTCCTTCAAGAATGGACTGCTCCAGCATGGGTCCCTCACGGGATCACAGGGCCTGCCAGAAGACCTGCTCCTATGTGCGCTCTTCTCCATGTGCCACAGCTCCTGCCAGGAGCCTGTTCCTGAGTGGGCTCTCCATAGGCTGCAGCATCCTTCAGGGCACATCCACCTGCTCCAGCATGGGGTCCTCCACAGGCTGCAGTGTGGATGTCTGCTCCACTGTTAACTTCCATGAGCTGCAGGGGGACAACCTGCCTCACCGAAGTCTTCACCATGGGCTGCAGGGGAATCTGCTCTGGTGCCTGGAGCACCTTCTGCCCCTCCTTCTTCACTGACCTTGGTGTCTACAGGATTGTTTCTCCCACATTTTCTCACTCTTTCCCTTGCAGCTGCTGCACAGTGGTTTTTACCCTTCGTTAAATATGTTATCACAGACGCACTACCACGGTGACCGATAGGCTAAGCTTTGGCCAGTGGGTCTGTCTTGGAGCCATCAGGAACTGCCTTTATCTGACATGGAAGCAGCTCCTAGTGTCTTCTCATAGAAGCCACCCCTGCAGCCCACTTCTGCTACCAAAACCTTGCCACATAAACCAAATATATTCTACTCCTTGCTTCTGTTAATCACATATTTAAGAATTACCATTAAAATAAACATTCACCATAGAAAATTCACTTACATCAACAAAAAGACTTCCCCAAGCCAAAGTCAAAATAACATCATCAGAACACTGACAAAAGTGGACAATTTACACAGAATCCAGCCCTTTTCCCGTCACAGCAAAAATTCCCCACACTTAGTCTGCTCTCTGGCAATGTCCAGTCCATGTTTTGACCTTTACCTCTCCCGATTACTGTCCTTATCTCAAATTCCTCTAGAGCCCTGATGTTGGGCACCAGAAAAGACTGTGGTGGATTGACCTTGGCTGGCTGCCAGGTGCCTACCGAGCTGCTCTCTCACTTTCCCTCCTCAGCAGAACAGGGGGAGAAAATAAGATTAAAAACTCATGGGTCGAGATAAAGGCAGTTTAATGAAGAAAAATAAAGGCCATGGACAGAAGCAAAGCAAACCCAAAAGATTTACTCTCGCCTTCCCATTGACAGGAGTTGTCCAACCAATTCCTGGGAAACAGGGCCGCAGTATGCATAGTGGTTGCTTCTGAAGACAAATGCTTTAATAACGAATGTACCCCCTCCTCCTTCTTACTCTTAGCTTTTATTGCTGAACACAACATCACACAGCATGGGATATCCCTTTAATTAGTTTGGGTCAGCTGTATCACCTATGTTTCCTTAAAATCTCTTGCCTACCCCCAGCTCACTGGCCTTTGGAGAAGAGGTTGGAGAGACAGCCTTGATGCTGTTCGAGCACTGCTCAACAGTGGCCAAAACATTGGTGTTTTATCAATGCCCTTCTAGGTACCAACAGAGCACACCAATATAGCTACCAATACAAAGCATAGCACTATGAGGGCTGCTATGGGGAAACCTAACTCCATCCTGTCCAGACCCAGTACAATATAACAGGAAATCTCGTTCTCGCAAAACCTAAACAAGAGTTTTCATCTTAGATCAAATTTAAAGTACATGTGGCTGGGAAAGAGTTGTAAGAAACTAAGGTGTGTGACAATGGATCAGACAAAGGCCATAATGGCCTGGTTTCCTCCCTTTTACTGTGGCCAAGAGCAGAGGATTGTGGGAGAGGTGAAAGAATTGGGAGAAATACGAAGTGATCTTTTCCCTGGTATGAGGAAAACCATAGGTGCCTGAGGCAAACCAGTATGTCTGGAGACTAATCAACAGACCTATTCTCTCTCAGTTTGCCTGGTTCTTCTTGTATGCAATTTTACTTTTAGGATCCTTGACATCCAGTGGCCCAAAACCTTAACAACCAGTTTCGCAATGTATTTATGCATTGCTTACAAACTGCTTCCTTTTCCTTAGCAATCTCAGTGGGCGCTCCCTAACTCTTGGATTACAAAAACCAACAATCACTATTCCAGATGCAGTATCTCCATATGTTTTATGATTTTATGGGCTGCTGTTGTATTTTCATCCTCTTCCAAGCCAAGGGCTTCAACTGTGCTGAGTCTTTTCCTCCATGGAAGTGGTTTCAAGCCTATGGATCAGCTTTGTTGCATTGTCCATGCCCTTAGTTTGTCTGCATTATTTTAATAGTCCCCAGTATAATCTGACTCTTTTTTTTCCACAACCTCTTAAGGAATCTGGGGGATAGTTCACAGGAAACTTATTCTGTAGATTTCACCCTGCTGACTTCCACCCAGTTTACACAGATTAAAGTGGCATACCAAACTGCATAATTTTAGGATACCTAAGACATAGAAACACATAATTTGAGGTGATATATTTACTGTGTAAATATTTGTCAGAAAATATGTTTGTAAGATGCAGCATTAAGATTCTTCTGATAATTTATCTATCATATTGTCTCTTGAGTGTTTAATTGTATATTCATAATAACTTTGTTTTCAAGTTATTAACTTTTAAAGGAATCCTACATAGTATGCTAATTTCTGAATACTGCCACAGGCATTTTGTGTCTGACTCAGACTCATATCTTGTATTTATGGCAATGCTTCTGGCCTATTCAGGAACATTCTTGGAAGAATCCCATGGGTTATGATGCCAGAGACAAGAGAGGTCCAGGAGAGCTGGTTGATTTTCAAAGATGACCTCCTGCAAGTTCAAGAGTGGCCCATGCTGACGCACAGGAAATCAAGCAAAGGCAGCAGCAAGCCTGCAGGGATGAACAAGGAGCTCCTGACAGTAGACGTGGAAGCAGAGAGAAGTGACTCTGGAGGAGTACAGGGACCATTTCTCCATGTGCAAGTAGGAAAGTCAAAGCCCACCTAGAGTCAAATGTGGAGAGAGAGCCTTCTGCAGGTATAATAACAGCAAAAGGTAAACTAGGGGAAATGTGTACCTGATGCTGAAATGGGAACTAGTGGCAAATGACATGGGCAAGGTTGAGCTACTCAATGGCTTTCTTGCCCCACTCTTTAGAGACCTATCAGAAAGTAATACCAGCCTTCAGGGATCCCAGGTCTTTGAGAACAGTGGGAAGGTCTACAACAAGGAAGGTTGAGGAGAATCGGGTTAGTGAACTTTTAAACAAACTGCATACAAGTCCACAGGACCTGAGGAGACAGACCCGTGAATGCTGAGGAAGCTACCTGGTTGCAATGCCACCTTCAATTATCGTCAAAAAGTCATAGAAATTTGGAGAGGTTCCTAAGGGCTGGAAAACAGCAATCGCTCCAACCTTCAAGAAGGGCATGAAGGAGAATCCAGGGAACTAGAGGCTCATAAACCTTACCTCGATCACTGTAAAGGTGATGAAGCAAATAATCCTGCAAATATTTCAAAATATTTGAAGGACAAGAAAGTAATTGGGAGTAGTCAGCATGGATTTAGGAAGGGGAAGTCATGTCTGACCCACCTGACAGTCTTGTACAATGAGATGATGAGCTCAATGGACAAGGTGAGAGCAATGGATGCTTTTTACCTTGTTTTTAGGGAGGCTTTTGATACTGTCCCCATTACATCCCCACTGATAAAATTCTGAAATACAGACTAGAGACATGGGCAGCAAGATAAATTGAAAATGGTCTGAATTGCAGGGTTTATTGAAGAACTGTGAGCAGCAGCACAGAGTGCAGCTGAAAGCCAGTCACTAGTCAATACTGGAGCCAATACTGGTCAACAGCTTCATGAATGACCTGGATGATGTAAGAGAGTGCACTCCCAGCAAGGATTCAGATGATATAAAACTGGGAGAAGTGGCTGATACATCAGAGTGTGTCACTATGAAATGTCCTTAAACTATTAATAAATTTATTTTAACAGAAGAGACAATTTGCAGCCATGTTAATTGCTGCCAAAGAAGGGTCCCTCAAGTTACCAACCTCTGCGCCTTACCCTCTTTCCAAACTTAATTCTTCAAAAAATAAGATGTATACATAAGCATAGATAAATATCTCACACACGTTAGTTTAATGGAGAAGTCAACAGACAATTTAACTCACCCTTCATCTATCCCTTTTCCTCGTTTCAAATTCTTCCAAATTCCTGTAAAGGATATTGGACGTTTGGTTCTATCCATTATCTCCTTTCAGACCCAAGAAGATCTAGAATTATTACACAAACAAAGCATATGGGGAAAAATTCCATTTTGTGTAAATATTAGCTGCTACTCTGTCCATCTGATCACTATCAGCTGTCTGCTAGTGCGAAAACCTTTTTGCAGTTAGGTGAGATAAGGATGTTTATTTCGGTAACAAGGCTCACAATAGTTACAGGTAGATCAAAGCCAAAAAGTATCAAGAGCTGTTGCCATTTTGTCCCTGTTTAGACCACTGGCCATCAGTCTGGTAACAACCAACCTGTTGTAACAAACATGAAGAATCAAAGCATTAGCAGGGCGAGGCAGGAAGCTGAAAGACGTGAAGATGTGCTGCTGAAAAACTCTGGGTGAGATCCCGGTTGGAAGTAGGGCATCTGAAATTAGTTTTCTATTTGTGCACTAGCTGTCTAAGCACCTATTACTCTAAATGGAGAGCTACTCAGTGCAGTCAATGGAGCCTGGAAAGTGCTCAGCGTACACTAAAGTAGATGTTTGTTGGATGCGCATTTGAATCTCACCCTCTTGAAACTGAGGACAGACTAGGACTAAATGACAAGCTGGTACGGATGTACAAAGAGCACAGAGAACTCCAGGCTGCATGAAGGACACTAGCTCCCCAAAATCCCTCAGGTGAGAGTAGCTGAAAATATGACTTTGTATGTAAGAGTAATTATTTTTCTGTGGTCTTTCCAATCTCAAAGTGAGAAACCTGTGAATAGAGTTAGAACCTGTTAGGCAGCAGATGCAACCCACCACAGACGAGCTGAAAGTGCAGCCTCATGAGGAAAGGAGCAATGACCTGGGCCACTCCTAGCCCTTGGCAGCACACACCACCACCACAGTAAAGAACCCCAAGGGAAGTTAGATCCTTCCCGGCAATGAAAAAGGCCACAGTTAGCTGTGGTTTTCTAGGTCCTGTGCCCTGGGACAACACCTCACCTTCTAGGAGGTTAAGAACTCCCAGAAGACATGAAAAAATGAACAACTGTGGCGCCATTTCAAAGCCACTGCAAACAGAAAATGAGATTTCACTAAAGGCAGCATTGGTGTGACTACTATTCATGGTACAACACTGGAGAATTAGTGATTGCAAACCTCCTTTCTGAGGCTGCTCCATTGAGTCCCTCAATCTTCCCTGCGTGACTCAATAGTGATGGATTTAAGGGAGGCACAGCTTGAGAACACACATACTTAGCTCNGCATAGTCTCTGCCTGTTCTCTAGCACAGCTAGGTGAGCTAGGAAACCTGGCACTGAAGGCTTCACATGACAGTGCAGATGCCAGATACTCAGACAGCTGCCTTACACAATGCCAGGAATTCACTGGACTCATCCTTCTACTTTCATACCTGAGTCTATTGGCACCTGCCGGGCCAATTCACTCCCTGCTGACCAGAAACCACTCAGTGCAGGGCGTGCAGGCAAACTCTTCATGCAATTTCCACCACATCTGGTCCAAGACTGTTCTATAAAGTTTAAAGTGCCCCAAGACCTGCACTATGCCAGTTCCTCTTTAGATATGTCCAGGGCATAATACTACATAAAGTACATTTATAGTCATATGACGCCGATGATTTCACATGCCTGTCTAGTTTCCAGAGGCACAATCCTCCTGGCTGACTGCAGGCAAGAAAATAATGCAGGAGGGGGGCATCATTTGGTAGACAGAGCAGACAGGCTAGCTTCTCTCCATGACAATGGCTGCAGACTTCATTTTCTACCAAGGTATTCTGTTGCCAGGAAATCAGGCTGGTTGCCTACTAAAAACATCAGACATGAAAGTTTACTTAGAGTGTCATGCCCATCTTGGCAGTGCATAGTCAGTACCTTACATTTGAGCAACAAAACATTTAGTATGGACACGAAGAGTTGTCTTACATAGAAATTTCAGGTTGTTTTTCTGCCTAAGTAGCGAGGCAACTTTTTCTTGCTGGACTTCTGACACAGCCCTGAGTATGAAGTAATTTCAGATGTCTTTGACAGCTCCTTTTGGTTATTTGCAGGTTACATAATGAGTTAATTTTTCATGTCTTTTACTGATAGAAGTTGTCTTTTCACAGATTTCTCTTCAGTTTGGCCTAGAGTTAGCTGGAAAAAAGATTAGTTGGAATATTTGTCCAGAGAAATGTAGTTGTATCAAATAATGAAACCCTATAAATTCTGCTGAAATTCTCTCTCTGAAGAGAAAAGGACGAAATGTTTAGACACTGTCAAAATATTTTGTAATTTTCTTTGCGAAATGATTTTTAAAACTTGTTTTATTTTGTATGGAATACCGTAATATAGCATTTTAAATTGTCACAAACCAGAGTATTTTTGTCAAAAAAAAATATTTTGATCAACTGTAAAAGAATGGTTTTGGACTTTATCAAATTTGGATATCTGATTCAGGCTCTGTTTTCAATCTGAAAGATGCCAAATCAAACAGTCACCCTCTGTTCAGCGGTGCCAAACATGCCCCTCTCCTCACAGGACAAGATGGTCAAGGAAGCAGCAAGTAAAGACAGCTGTAAGATGCCTGTGGCTCCTAGTATTTTAACCTGCCACCGGTTAGTTGTGAGGAGTTGCATATAAGCGTTTGAAGAGAGAACAATCTGTCAAAATGATGCCAGAGGAACAAAGGGTGCAAAGATTAACAGAGAAGCTGCTGCAGGTGAAAAGCGGTATAAGGTGAAAAGTGGTATAATTATTTGTATAGAGAATTTTATCCTGACATAGCGATACATCTGTGAAAACCTTATGCCACTGTAACTCATGCCAGAAGAGTTATGGAGCTTCCAGAACACAATAATTAAAGCAAGACAGGACTACAGAAAAATCAAAACAAATCAAAAAACTGTACAGTGATACAGGGGAGATTATGTCAAAAAAAAAAAAACCTGCTTATATCCATTTGGAAACTAATGCCAAAGAAGCAGATAACTTTGTATTTATCCACAGTTTTTTCCATATGTCTCTATCTGAAGCATGCTGTGCTAAGCTTATATGCAGCAGCATGACATGATAATTACCCTGGGAAGATAAAATAGATATATTAAAATGCTCATCAATTTTGTACAGAATAGAAACAAGAATTCTGCATCCGCAGTCAGAAAGTACAATCCTTAAAGAATAAATGGAGAAATACTACCAGTGTCATGATTATTTATAGACTTAAAGACACAGGCACATGCATACATGTCAGATGTTTTGAAAGGCTATTTTAAATTACGTCTCTCTGCCTTACTGGCATGAGCATTCTTGCCTGCCAGCATTTTCCCACTGAACAGTAGTAAGGACATCCTGCAGCCATCACCAGGGCCCACAGGCTGCTGCCAGAAGACAAATGGCCATATTCTAAGCAATTCTTCAGGATTACGCTTCATTCATTACACTACACCTCATATTATTAAGAAAAATTCCTTTTATAGTAGCTTCCCTCACAGTTCAATGAAACATAAAATACACATTTATATAGGAAGCCAAATAAATTATTCGGGCCAGGATTCATCCCGACTAACTTCAACTAGAAGCCAAGTCACTCTGGTCTTTCTTTATACTAAAAAAATAGAAAACACTAGAATAGAAAATAAATGGGACACAGGAGGGTCCAAGAAAGATCTAAATCAGGACCAGGAGGTGTACCTCCCTCCATCAACTGCATTACAAACCTAGAGTGACTGTGTCTCAGACATGGCATGAAACTGGTGCTCAGTGGCAATTCTGCAGTCCGTTTGGAAGCACAATCTCTCTGAAATCTTTTAGGTGCCTTATCTGACTTACAATCAGCCTTAAACCCCAGAAACAGTCTTTGAATACTGAAAGTTAAACCCATTTTTAACTGGTTTGGTTAAGGAGCAGGCTCCTCTGGAAATGGACAAACTGAGTTATTGGGCTCCACAAAGCCTGACTGCCTGGTTTGGTCCATTGTTGCTTGACCCAACTCATCATGCTAAGATCTGTTTCATTATTCGTGAATGCAGAATTGAATAGCCCTACCTATTAATGACAGTGTAAACATTTTCCTTTTGTTTTCCTTATAGAACACTTCAAAGCAAGTAAGAGAAACAACACCTTAACCTGTGTAAAAGCCAGGATGCATAGGGCAGGTAGTTCCTTGACCCATGGATTCTTCCACTCCACCTCTTCTGACGCTCTTCAGATTTCCACTTAGCATGGGCTGCTTCTCAGATAGCCTCAAAGGGAGACTCGTTAGTATCTGACTTCTTTCCCTTCTACTCCCAGGCACAAATTGTTCTAAATTGTTCTTTCTCTCAGTAACAAAACCAGAGATAAATAATTTCAAAAGATTCGTAGCACAACATATACATTTTCTACATGTTAATATTAATGGGTAGTAAATAAAAAGGACGTTCAATAGGTAATGAATACTTAATATTATTTAATGACAGGCAATGCATTTTCTTAATTACCAGTTATATGGATTTTTAAAGCAGAAAATTACTGTAAAAACCAGGAGAAAATGAAGTGTAAAGTCCAAAATTCCCGTAACTGTTTTGTAAAGAAAGAGAAATGCAGAAGAGCTTAACAAGAACACAGCAATATACTGTACCCATTGAATTGAAACCATGTCCACTGATTCAGTGGTCCACAGTAGAGATCACCTTACAAATATCCTAGAGTGGAATCAGTATTTTGATTGATCACCAAAATCTGTTATTATACTATACAAAAAACCCTTTTCTGCTCTTTTGTGGATGTTTAAAACAAGGTATACACACCTCCTGCAGTATTTATTAGAGGGTTTTCATCAGACTGAGTAGATACCCAGTAGATAGTGTAGCAAGATGGAAAATTCCTCTTTGTGCCATGCCTGAAAGTTTTCCCTTCTTGCAACAACAGGGTTCTCAGATCTGTGGCAATAAATGTCTCTTCTGCACAGCCTCAAGTTGGCAAAAAAAAACCATTAACGGCAAAAGATGGGCAGCCTCACTTCTGAGGTGCTGCCATATGTGATAAACCTGTAGANAAAAAAAAAAGGGAAAGACAAAATAAAAGTGGTTTCCCTCAAAATAAGAAGTTTCATGAATGAGAAGTAGTGAACTGAGTGTCAATCACTCGTGTAATTTTAAGTAACAACGTGTTCTGGGTGGTTTGGATCTGTGCACCTGATTATTGCAAGGAAGGAAATTTTCAGGTACCAGTTACATAAGACATTTCACATTTAGATATAAAGATAGCTTTCACAGCTGAAATTCCATTAAATTGAGGGGTTTGGTAGCCAAAATCCACTCCACACAGGTCTACTTAGAGTTCTACACATATGAAAAAACAATTTGTATTGCATAACATGGTTCTAGATGGGACGTATCTGATGAAATATCTACCCTATCTACATCTGCACTAGTTGCCTGATGCTTCCTTTATAAATAAGTTATTTGAAAGAATGATTGATTTTATTTCACCTAAAATACATCAGACAAAATGGGTTTTAAAGCACAGTTCTCTCTGCTGACTATAAACAGCCCTTAGAGCACCTAGCTCAGATGAACGTGTCTACAGTAGTGGGTGAGATGAATGCCACTGTAGGCTACTATGGCAAAGAATTCTCTACCAGCAGCAGGGAATAATGACAGATTATACATCTAGAAGCATTTGGGGATTATATGAACAAAGGAGTAGTTGACTGCTTTATGGAATTTCTCTTATACAGCACATGATCTTTTTGCCTTATCAGGCTCAGAGAAGAGGTCTTGTACTACAGGTTAAAGGGGTTTTTGGTATGCTTCTGACATACAGTATCTTAACTCTAAGCAATAAGAAGGTTTGGGCTCAATTTTCTACTGAGGCCAGATAATAAAGTATTAATAAAGCTTTTTTTTTTCCCCTTTTCCAGCTGAACTGAACAGTGTAGATATGTAAAGCTATGTAGAAATACTTTGAAAATTCTGAATATACAAAGGATGCTGAAGTTTTTTTGGTAGTACAAAGAAGAAAAATAGGAAGCTGTCATCCACCTCTGCATGGGCCTAGCCTTCAAACTGGATATAAAAACTCACTCTGTTCTGAATACTTTGTTGTTATGAAAGATGTAGCATTGACGTTGCAGGAGAAGAACTTCTGATGCAAAACCAGTGACCTGACACAATTGTTAATAAAAAGTCCACTTTAATGATTCAGTAGCAATGAGTATCCTTCATAAGCAATTTAAAAGGAAGCCTATAACAGCTTTAAAACCCAAATGAGATTTTCATTCATGAGACCTTCATTCTGATGGCTCAGAAGAGAAAAGAAAAACTTGCTGAATTTCTAGGTTGGATAATATTTGTTGCCTGCCATACTATGACGCAATAAAAAATACCTACCAGATTTCTGAATGGTTTGAGTTTCCAGAATTAGTTAGTTTCCATCATACAAATATCAGCATGAGCTACCTGTTCTGGCATGAACAGGGACACCCCGTAAGTGGTGGATGTTTAGGTTTTTTCTGCTCATTTTTCCTCAGTTGAAATTGCTGGTAACATCTCTTCCATCTTTCCATAGCCACCCTTCCAAAGAAATCATTGGAAAGGGTGTTGAGTCCTAAACTCAGCGAGTGTTGTATCAAAGGTGGCTGGAAGACTGAGGACAATTAAAATAAAGAAGAAACAGCAAGCTTAGCTAGAAGGTCATTGTAAAATTTAGAAAAGGACCATTTCAAGTAAATGAGTTGTGTGAAAGCCAAGCTGAACAGAAAGAGTTGGTGCAGATTAATTTGACAGCAGCAAACTGTAGCCTTCATTGAGTAAGCAAGAAAAGAGTACAGGTGAGGGCTGAGGAAATTTTCCACAGTGGCATGAAAAAGATACGTTTGGAAGTGGTTATGCCTACACTTTAAGCTTAGCCTAGGCCTGACCCTGACTCTGTCTCATGCCTGTAAAAATGTACTTCTTACTCGTTTGCAACAGGAGGCCATTAAAAATGCTGACGTGAAAAAACAGCCTGTTGTAAAGGTATCTCTCTTTTGAAGACATGAAAAATTTCTAATGCAAAAAGATTCTCTTGGATTATCCAAGGGTATCTGCAATATGTAGGTGAAGTGGCATACTTCTCTAAATTGGTTATCAGTGCTACATTTATCATTGAGAAAAATGGCCATCCCCCAGATAATCTTTAAAGCAATTTGAAGCAAAAAAAAAAAAAAATACCAACATGCTTTCCTCAGCACCCTAAATTAAGGCTACTAATTTTGCTTCCATTTCTGACAACAGCTATCTACACGCAGTGATTGCAGTAATCTAGTTGAACAAAATATTATAAATCCCTTTTATAGGCAATATTCTGAAGACCAGTTCAGGCTTGAAGTGTGGCCCCTGTATACTCTTGATAACTACCGTATTTGAAATTTCTAGATAAGATTCATTTCATCTTTAGGCATGTTCTGGAACACAACAGGGATTTGTAGGGTTGGAAAGAGGAGGAAAGAATTAAAGTCATTTTTATGTCATTTAATTTGTGAATTACATAAGGATGGAGCGTTGACAGTTCTAGATTCATTCTGAGTCAGTTCACGATGATGTACGTAACATCTCTAATCACTCCAACAAATGCTGCTCATGCCACATCAGTAACTCCTAAGAAAAAATTATTTTTAATCCTCTGAATATTCATATATACATCATATATAGGTAAAACATTACAACCCTATACAATTCATGCATCTGTTGTTTGTTAAAAGTGGGCAACTATATTTACAATATCAGAAGTCATTGCAAACGTAGTTAAATATATAGATAATAGAGATGTGAACTATGATGTCCAGCAACTACAGAATTCCGGTCTGATGAGGAAAGAAATAGTTTACCATCTGCTATCTTATTTCCTGAATTTAATTTGCATTGTGATTTGTATTATTGCATTATTAATCAAATGCTTATCCAGCATGTGATTTTCAGAAGGTGAAGGTTGCTATAAATACTCCCGAATTGGAGATTTCATGAGGTGAACATTTCCATTTGCTGCAAAATATCTCAAATTATAAGCAGGAGTTTTTCAAACTAATTTCAAGTGTATTCTTGCATTTATTTTATATAATAAAAATATGATTTAACCACCGGAGATAATCTCTAAATTTTTTTTTTAAATACTAATAATTCAGGATGGTTTATTTAGAGAGATAAAATCTTTATGACACCCAGAATATCAAAGCGGATTACACAAATCTGATTCTATTTAAGTGAAATAATAATTACTATTCTCCAATTACTGTGGAATAATGATTAAATAGATATTGAATTGTATTCATCTGCCTCAGAAGCCTGATAACAGTACACTGCATCAATACCAAAATCATTATCTAGGTTGAGAACAGTTGACTTTCCCTGCTTTTCAATTGAACACCATAAAAAGTAAAATAAAATAAAATTATATGGGTCTTTAACTAACCTAAGGAACCTAAATATTATGCAAAAGATTAACTCAAGTTCTGCATGAAGTAGAAGCAATTAGACTTACAATATTAAGTTTAAACATCTCTTTATAAAAACATCCAAAATAACATTTTCTGCCTCCCTTTAAATATTTATTTGTTATTACATATGTATATTAATTCAAGTTAAATTTTCTATGTTTTCACTGGTTTTACTGTTACTTTGATCCATCACTTCCTAATGAAGTTGTGTAACTGTGCCAGCATGGGACAGCAAGGCAAATGTAGGCATCTCCCACCAAGCAAGCAGGGGACTCTGGAGCACAAGGGAGTCTTAGCTTCATGGCTTTATTCAGATCCATTTCATATTCAACAATGAAGGGATAAAATACAGTGGAAGTAGAAATGAAAGTCCAAAACTCGGCAAGCGCTGATGCCATGAAACTATTTTATAATGGGGAGGCAGGGGTGACCCCATCATTTCCTCCCCACCTCTGTAATATGTCATACAGTGATGCTAATTCTTAACTGACTCGCTCAGTAGAGAAGCTTATAGAAAAGAGATATTCTTCCATGGAGATGATTTTATACCCGCTCAAGCTGAAGAGGGGACCTAACCGGGGTTTCTCACTTCTCAGAAAAGTAAGTACTTACTATTAGATAAGCAAAGGTCATCAGCATCCCTACCCCTCCTACATTTTAAAAGCCTATTGCAGGAATTGCAGATACTCTGGGACTACGTTCCTAAGTTATTGAGAGGGATTTAGTAAAAGAGTGACTGGAGGTGGAAGTGCTGTTTGGATTTTGGTCTGAGGTATGTGTGGAAATGCTCAGCCCAGAAAAGGCATCCACTTTTTATCATATACAAGCTCTTGGAAAACTTGACAATTAAAATGTAAGTACTGACGAGGGCAAGTTGACTTCTGGGTTAGGCAGCAACATGCATTTTGTACCACAACTTCAGGCTTGAATTCAAGCACAGAAGCCTTTTCTTGTGTCTAGTCCCCTCCTTTTCCCCTCTGCATCCCCAGGGGGGAGAACCTAGCCAGCTGCGACAGTGTAACCCCTATCTTGGAGAAAGAAGATCAAGGAAGAAGAGTTCCTCGCTGCAGGAAAAATTGCACTCCTGGCAGTACTGCACTGATGCTGCCCCATACCTCGGCTGCATGCAGTCATACGTTGGCAGAATTACATTCAGCACTCGTCATATTCTCAGTAGCAGAGAAGCTACACGGGGCAAAAGTATGTATAATTAAACTTTTATAAGGTATCTTTTTCTTTTGCATTAAAAGAACCCTTCTTCCTCACATAACAGCAACAGAATATGAGCACAAATACGTAATTACAGGAATGGCTGTTGACGGTAGAAAATGTTGCTATCAGTTAGTTGCTCAGAAACTGAGGCTCTTAAAAATCCATTGCTGGAGCTTATTCTGTCAAAGCAGAGAGCACAGTTGTAGTGGATGGAAGGAGGTGGCCAGGATTACACACCTGTGGGGAGGAAGGGGAAGTAATCCATTTGTAAGTTAAGTGAGGGGTAGGGGGTGAAAGGGAAAAGATTTAGTTGTATGCACAAAGAATTCAGTGACAAGAGTGTAACTCAAGTTCGACCTTGTGAGGAATTTCTGATACAAACCGAGAGGAATCGCACTGATGGTGTAACTTTACAGTGTTTACCACTTGGTTAATTTATACAACTGCACGCTATGTTTTGTTGGTGCTGCAATCTCATACTGTACATATGCTGTGAGCATTCTTTGTTTCAGTGCTACTGCTGTAGGAAATACCAAGTGAAATAAGTGCAGCTGCTCACTTATACTGGTATATACGAGAGTTAAATTCAGCCTGAGAAAAATGTACCACTTTCTAAATCAGAAGACTACATTTCAAGCACTGCAGCATTGCGGAACACAGTAAGTCAGCAGTGGCAATCAAGCCATATTTTCCAATCAATTACTCCAGTAAACATGGTGTAACAATTAGTGACTGAAGATGTGAGGCTTCAGTGAACCAGTTACTATAAAAAATTTAAAGTCATTAATGTGAAATAGAGTGATCTTAGTTGAGAATGAGCCTTGAGGCTGCATTAGGGCTAAGGCAAGCAGTTCTTAAATACTTCTTAAGGAGATCCTTTAAATGTAGCTGTAGTGCAATCAGGAACATAAGAAACACTTAAATCAACTACCACTTGATAACTTACGTAGGACATGAAAAGCCTGATTCAAAGGGGACTATGAGGCTCTGGCTGTACCAATATTTTAACCACTTTAACCACAAGCTGAGACCGAGTCCTGGGCACTGCATTGCAAACTGATAGAATGGTCCCTGGTCATTTTGGGGCCAAAATAGATTATTTTCTATCACAAACAATCTTATGCGTAGTCGAAGGGTTAGCACAGGCTAACATGCAGTTTGGGTATGTCTGTCTTTTCTGAGAGGCTGCTAATGGTTGCTAACTTAGACACCAGCTATTCTGTACCAGCTGGACTCAGAGCTGGAGGACAGGTCTTGCCACAGCTCAGTTTGTGAATACAGATGCAGCCATTTTGCCCTAACAATCACAGACTTCAGTGCCTCACATGACAATAGTCATGGTGATTCACTGGTTCAGCAGTCTCTGAGGGATTTTTGGAAGTTGAACAGTTCACTGGCTATAAGGACTAAAAGCAAACAAGCACGCAAACAAACAAACAGAAACCTACTCAGAAAAAATTATTAGATTCTTGAAAAAGTAAAGGGCCACACACAGTGCTGTAGGAATTGCTGCATCAATGGTATTCTTCAGGTTTCACCTGCCTTGACACATAAAATTGCTCCTTTCGATGATCTTGCAGAAGATCTTTCAGTATACCCTGGTAGCTACAGTGAGTACTGAGAAAAAAGAATTTCAACCGAGAGAAACCATAATATTTAAAGTATAGTCAATTTTCCAATTCTGTTCCACAGTCAAAAATTGTTTGCTGATTTTTTTTGATACATTGTGGCTTTATTTTCCTTTCAGTCGTGTGAGAACAACATCAGATCTTACATTCAAAATGTACATGTGTCAAGAATACAAATAAAGTATTACACCAGTTTCTGATGCTTGCTTACTGCAACACCATTAAGCAAGTTCATGTATTAAAGGCACAATAAGATTTTACTGTGTGTTTAAATTGTACTAACTAGATTAGGAATGTATATATGGTAGGCACTTTAAGTCTCATCCCTTATTATACCATGCATGATATATATACTATATAATATGTAGTCATATAAATATATATATAAGGTACATCATATCATCATTTCCAGAATCTCATCCAGTACTATTGTGAAAATGGTTAATTTGCTTCTACCTTTTCAAATTTTGCAAAGTGGTTCTGAACCAAGCTGTTCAGAGAATTTGAAGTATTGCTATGAACTTTACTATAAATTTATGAATAGTTTGTTTATATCTGGCGTTTTGGTGTTAGTACTGCCTTTCAGTTTAAATAATTCTCTTTTCTTCTTGGTGTTTATGCTATGCTGTATTCACAAAGAGCAACCATATCCAATTTTGGACAGTTTTTTGTGAAGTGAAACAAGAGAAGCTCTTTTAATCTCCTCATGCTAGATAGGATAGTTGTCCATTGCTATCTTAGTAGCCATTTTCTTTACGCAGAGTTTGTCTTGTTTATAGCATTCTCCATGAGATCTTACAAGGCTGAGTGAAGCAATGCTATTATTGCCCAGAAATTATCTGTCTTTTGGCTTTTCCACAATTATGTCATCTTAGCTACTTATAGACTTCCTAGATCAAATAACATTACTGGACTTTTCATCAGTTCAAACTGATGAGCTCCCTAATTTTAATGCAAATTCTCATGAGCCCTATCACGATCACCATACAATTTTTTTCCTTCCATTCCTACAACTATTATAACTATGATGATTCAGTTCACCACTATAAACAGTGCTCTGAGTTTGTGTCATTATCAGTCATCAGCATATTCCCAATTTTTGAACCAGTATGTTAAAGAAAAGTTTTGGTAAGATCTGTAGCAAGATGAGTCCTTGAAGAATGCCAAGCAATAAGCTCTGCCCTATTCAATAATCACTTTATTCAGTAAGACCTATCGTTGCTGTTGCCATATCCAATCTAGAAAAATTCCTCAATGTCTCAAAGTTCTTCACCAAGTTGAGGTAAAAAAATTTCTGTATAGGACTGTATAAAATTCATCATCGAAGTACCACGAAATTAGACCTATTGCATTTTCTTTGCCTAGAAATTGGCTTTTCAAAGGAATTTTTTAAAAATGCGTAGAGAGGACAGAATTTTAGTGGCAAGCAAATAAGCCAGAAGATGACATGAGAAACAACTTCCTACACAAAATTTCTATAGCAGCTGCTTCTGACTTTGACAACAGCACCATGGGGATGTAGAGGCTGGCATGGTTTCACATGGACCTGCAGCACCAAAAATGACCTCTATTTAGCATGAAGATGTATGATGCCTTGCTGCCAGGGTCCACTAGAATTGAGATGGAAAGAGGAACACTCCTTGCTAAGAGCACAATTATACCACAAAAACCGGAATTTAAATTTAGATTGCTCTTTTAAATGGAGTATTTTTAAATAAAAAGACAGGAAGGAAGGAAGGGGCAAAATACACATCTTAGCAAGCCATGGTCTCTTATTCAAATGGAGCATTTCTGTGCAAATTGTAACAATACTTTATGGTGCTTTGGGCTTGAGAAGGGAAGTCCATCTTCATTATAATCATTGTCATCTTCATTACAATCATGTTAAATTATAAGAAGACTTGTTTGAAAGCTTTCCAGGTTGATCTCGAAAGCTTTTCTGGTCATCGAGAAAGTTAATAACACGTCGCATGCTATCACTTTTCATCAGTGTATCTCAAAGCATTTTGTAAAGAAGATCATGAGCTCATTGCCTCTATATTGTTTGAGAAATGTGAGCGGGAAGTGGAAATGACTAAGCATGTGTCAGTGGCAGCCCCAATTCTAGAGCACAGACTGAAAGACAAGGCTGCAAGTCTTTCCTCCATCCACTGTTCTTCAGATCTACACACACACTTCCTCATATTTACTTTCAGTTTACCACTGTAGACATTCATTCACCACATTTACAAGCTGATTAACCCGAATCACATGATTCGTTGGAAATTAGAAATCCATTTTCAACTGAAAGATATAGATAATCTACTCATAAATCGCTCAGAAAAAAAGTAACAGGCTTCTCCCTCTTTAGTAATGGAAATTGTTAAAATTGACAGTTTCCGGAACTGAAACTGGGTCACATGTCTGGGTTACAGCAATTTCTTTTCTTTACTATCATCACCTCATCTGTTTGCAGGTCTCAGCAAAGAGGTCAGGAATTGAATTTTCTTGAATATACTACAAAATTCACCTTTGAATGCTTTTTGCAAGACAGCCCTTTCTTTGCTGTCACCACAAAACTCAATTTGGAGAAAAGTAAACACCCATACATGAAATGGTGGCTTCCGGTGGTTTTGAGTTTAGAGGTCTGTGTGCCAAAGGCTATGTGCCAAAGAACACTCCCCAGCACAGATCTCACTTGTGCACTGACATGGGCACAATCAAATTCACAACCAATATTTGGTTTGGCTCCCTCCATGTTTGGCTGCTCCTCAGCTTCCCAAAACGTAAGCATAGAAGCCAGGACTGTGGCTGTGAAGACCAAGGCAAAAGAGGCTTTGAATACTTTGGCCTTTTCCATATTTTCCATCATTATGTTGTCTCCCCGGTCAAAAGACTCACATTTTCTCTACAACTTCTCTTGAGTTAGGAAACTTGTAAAATCCCATCTTGTTACCCCTTATGCTTAACTATGAGTAGTTTTAGCTGCAGGTGGGCTTTGCCTTTCCTCCTTTGTTCCTTGATGTTTGAACTATGGTTTGACACACTTCCTTTGTTGGCCATCCTTGTTTCCACTTTTTATGTCCTCTTTTTGCATTTTATTCCTCCTCTGATGTGATCTTTTTTACATTGATGCATAATAACAATTTTCTTTGATAGTATGCTAAATGCATCAATGGAACTGACCAGAAAAATGTCACACTAAATAGGCAATAAAAAATGTCATACTTGACCAGCACTCATTTAAATCAGACTAGTATTCATCTTATTATTTCTAGCAACAATTTAAACATCAGATGAAATCAAAATGCCCAAGTGATAAATGTCTACCTCAGTCACTGTCTGCTAGATGTGAGATGAAAATTTTTTGAAAATTACCAGTGTATCTGTCTTTTATTTCAAAGATATCGAAAAATGCTAGAGCATGTTTCAAGAGAGTGCTGGAGATGCAAAATATACTCACAAAAAATAATACTCAAAAAAAATAATACCGAAACTCACTTGAATAGATGTCACTGCACCTGTGCTAAAGATGAGGTGAGTTTTACACGCTTCAAATGTATTTAATTTTTGTTTGCTTCAGCTATGCTTTTGATTGAATTGAGTTACACTTCCCTCCCACAAATGGAAAACCAGTCCTCTTTTAGTCGGTATGTTTATTAAGGTATACTTCTTCCTTGGTTTTCCTTGGGTATAATGGCACTTCAGGGCTTCTTGTATGCCAGATCTCTAGGTCCAGAAACAACTTTATGCACTGTGACGCTCAACTTGCAGCTTGTGTGATCCTGTGATGTAACTGTTTCGTGTAGTATATGGCAAGCATGTTGGAAGTCATCCTGAACTGCCCATTGGGCAGAGCAAGAAGCCAACTCCAGTAGCCAAGAGATGAAAACCTGCCCTGTCCAGAACATGAGAAGAACGTGCAGTGTGGGTCTGGGACCGAAAGCCGGCTATAGCATACCATGAATTTGTGTTCACTCCATCAGGCAAGGAAGTGATGAGAGGAAGAAAAAAAGACTGAATTGCTATTAATTTTCCTGTTGTTTCCTTGTGCATGTCAGCTGTTGCTCACTAATACATCTTTTAGACCCACTCTTGTATTCCCTGTCTTCCCATTCATGCCTGAACCCCTGGCATGGTGCTCATACAGGCCACCTGCGTAGGACAGCTGTTCTCCAGGTCTGGCTGATGGGGCCTTTGTATGAGATAGGTGGAGGAAAAGACTAGTATTTTCATAAAGGCATTAATTTTGCTGCTTGGTAGGACAGACCTTATGCAAACACAGAAGCACTATTCAGAAGCGTAGCAGTTCTAATTCTTTTTCTATCCTGGCCAGAGTGCTATCGGATCCTTTTGTATGAAGAAAAGCACATTTCTTTTCTTAATACAACATCTACTGTATCCACTAGAGTGTCAGCTTCATGCAACAGTAGTTTCCCAAATGAAGCAGCAAATTTTTCATTTAAAGACTCTTACATGCTGCAAGGTGAGAAGTTTAACTCTTGTCTATAAACACTATTTCTTTATTTTTAAACATAAAATTCAGTTTAATTTTAGTTCTAAAGAATGTAAGCTTCTATGAGAAGCAACTATAAAAGCTCAGATATTAGTTAGAAAGCCTCACACAGAACTGCAGCATGCCGACAGTCCTTGCCAGCATCAACTTGTGTCATGTTGAGTAATTGTAATATGTGTAATTACCTATGACTTTGAATATAGACCAAAACTGGCACAAACCTTACATGTAAGAGTCACAAAATGATGACTGAACACTATGTCTTGAAATGTTTTTAGCCTGGTTCTTTTATGTGACTCAGCAGGCCTTGCTAAAGGAAAAAGAAAAGAGGTAGCAGGTGGATGTGAATGAAGTGGATAGCTCATCAAAACTGGAGACTGAGCAGGTTGTCAGCCAGCTTTCACTCTGGGATACATTGGCAATGTCTACTTAATTGCACTTAGGTTGTGGCTTCCTTTTAGAAAATTTTAGAAAGTTTCATTGGTGACAGTACTGGGCTTCTCCACAGTAGTAAGAAAAGGGCAAAAATAACAACCGGAATTGATTTCTGCTTATGCTGGCACAACATGTAACAAAGTTAGGAAAATCAGCATGGACATCAGACAAGTAACACCATGTCAACATGGCTAGAAACTGATGCTCACATAGTCCATAGTATGGCATTTGCTTCCTGCCTACTGTTTTTAGTGCTGGTTGTCATCGCTTCTTTGTCATTGTTCCAAGACTTAGCGAAGTCCCCTCATTTTTACAGTCAGAAAATGAAACTATTTGAATATTATAATATATGTCAAGTTTAAGAGAATGTGAGAAAAACTCCTGGTGTCATTGAAGGGACATTGACAAGTCATCTTGCTACACTATAATTGCCTACATAATCCTGTCATTACCCACCCCTCCACTTTTCCATATGAAATGAAGTTGAACTTTTTTAGCCTTTGTTGCTGTACATTAAACGACAGCCCAGCAGAGTACAATCAGAAGTCCTCACCACCCGAAGAAGCAGCCACTCGATGCCTAATGAAATGGTGTCATCTTTGGCTATGCATTTATTAGACAATCATTTTGATGTTAGAAGCTACAAGATACGAGCTCTTCAAAGCTGTAAATGAGGCAGTAATGGAAAAGAAAATAGCAAAGGGGATAAATATAACAGTCCAGTTTTTTGCCCACCTTCTGTCACAGCTTCTGCTGCTGGAGAGGAAGTCAAGCATGCTTTATGTTTCAAATCACTTGTTATCATATTGTTCTCTATGGGCTATATCAGCTTTGTCCTTAAAAACTTTGAAATGGTAAAAAACTCTCTTAGCTTGTGTCAGTTCTCTTTCCTTGATGAAATGCACTCTGCTCTCAGCAATGTTAAACTAGAAAGAATCCGATTTTGGCCTTTAAGTGTTCCTGCATTCTAGATCGCTCTTCATTCCAGAACCAGTGTCATCAGATGAGGTCAAATCACGTATTTTACTTTAAGCTTTGTTGGGGTTTTTTCTCCCTGGTTCCACCACCCTTAGCTGATGACTTCCTCCACGCACCACTGTTTCACAGAGAGGAATTTCTGGCAGCTCTCTGGGGGGGTGGAAATATGTAGCTTGCTGTGGCTTTCCCCTTAATGCAAGACCCTGACTGTCTTTCCATCATTTTGCTGCTGTCCTGCAGAAGTCCTAAAGCCTGTGTCCCCTCTCTCTAGTTGAAGGGTAATCTTCATAGCAGAATGTGCTTTAATATGACCACCCCAGAGTTTCTCCTTGTTGTAAATGTAGGATTTTTTACATTTGACTCCCAAACATCTTTGCATCACTCCTAGAGAAGCTTTACCATTCCAGTTGGTAACAGTATCCATGTCTTTTCTGTTATGATCCAGCTTTCTCAAAGTATCTGAGAAACTCTGGCAAGCAGGTTCACTTGAGCGTCTGCTTTAAGCAGTGTCCTTTTCTAGAGAAAAAGCTGCTCCCTTTCCAGTCAATCACCAGCAAATCTGCATTACCTCTTCTCTTGAAGACATGGTGTGATTTCCATAGGTAGAACTGCATGAATTTTAACAAGGTTTCCTGCTTTTCTTTCATAGGGTTTTCTCCCAACTCTACGGTTTACATAGGTCAGTACAATCCCATGCAATTGATTCTTTTGCTTTTTCCCCCTCGAGTCATAGTGCTATTGCATTTTTAGGCAGTTTATGAGCCATAGGAATGATTCACAACAAATGCGCTTTAGTTTTAAAGAATACATGACCTGGAGGAGATGTAGCAAGAGCAAAGCCTCAGGGCCAGGAAAGTGCTTAGCAGTTTTATTTGAAATTCAATTATTATCAAACCTGCAAAACAACAGAGTGCGATATTAAAAAAAAAAAAAAGAAGAAAGAAAAAAAATCAAAATGAGCTTGCTAGGGTTCAGCTGAATCATTTCCCAATTGCACTCAAGCAGTGAATATGCAGGCAAGGTCAATTAGTCTCATTTTAAGTTTTGAGAATCAATCAGAAAGCTCTCATGTTATAAGAAACATACACACAGGATAATGCTGGAGCCTCGAAACTGTATTCATCAAAAAAGCCAGAAGAGCAGAAAATGTACTCACTTTTAAGTGAGTTCAATGAAAATGAACATCAGTGAAGACGAAAAATCAAATCCTCACAAAGTTCATAACAAGGATCTTGTTAAGACACAAGGGAAGTGATGTTAGCCAGATTTTTAGGCAATTCACCTAGATCGCTTTACAAGGAAACAGAGGCTGAGATCATGCTGCAGAGAAATCATATTTATCAGTGTAGAAAACTTTACAGTTGCTCGGTGTCATCATATATGTCTATTTTAGTTTGCAGTGTTACTCTTCTACCATTTCCCTATTTCGTTCTCCTTATTCCCATTCTTTGTTTTATCAGATCTAATTTATCTTTTAAAATTCTTGGAAAAAAAAAAAAAGATTTATTATTTCTATTAGTCTGTTAAGACTCATGCCAGCGTATGAGATGATGACCTTCCTCTCATTGCCTTTCATAATTTTTATGTCATTCGGTATAAAAAGAATACCATGGCAAGATTAACAGAGATTGCAATCAGCCCCCTTGAAGAAAAGCAGCAGTTTACTTATGAAATTCTCAGGTTTCTGGGCAATAGAAATTATTTGTTCAGGATTTATATAAAATTTAGATCACATGGGTACAGTCCTTTCAGCCAACATGGAGGGGCAGAAGGTGTCATATAAGGATATTTCCCACGCTGAAGGAAAAATCAGTGCTGCTAAGGACTGCATGTTCTCTCTTTTCCTATTCTGTCAGTCTTACTCAGTCTGCAGTTCCTAATGAGGAAAGGCACAAGAGTTATCTTTTTCTGTCTCTATTACTCAGAGGCTTCTCCAAAATAAACATTTTGGAAGTGTTTGTACCTTGAATCTCTTAGTTCGTGTCTTCTCAGTTTTCTCTGTACCTTGTGTTTGTTATATTTCAGATACGGATAACATTTCTAACTACATATGAATACACAGAAATGTGTTGATTCATTTAATCTTCTTTTCTTGCTGAGTATCCTCTGTACTTATTTTTTCATTAACTGTTCCCACTTATTCAGAGTTGGATAATATTCCCTTTATCTACTCTACTGATGTTCTTTCCTTCAAAACAAAAGACAAATTTTCTGATAATATAAAACTCCTACTGTTTTTAAGCTTAGAGAGTGAAACACTGGCCCAAATGAAATCAACAGAACTTGACTCTTGCTGGCTTCATTAGTACCAGGATCTCAACTGTAATTTCAAAAAGGAGCACAAGAAGTTAGCGACCATATCCTTAGAATAGTGCCAGAAGAATTTGAAATCAGACTAAACAAATCTGACTAACCTGTTTTTTCTTTTTTCCTTATATAAAATAAATCCAGGTGCAATTCTTATTTGCATTTGATGAACATACTTCAAGTATAGGTATGTTTTCAGATCCAAAATTATATTTGTAAGAAGATTTAGATATGCAGTGATATGCAAGGACTATACAGGCATTTATTTTTTAAATGTGCATCTATAAACCCATCGAAACAACTCCTTTATTACAGTACCTAATTACCTACATCACGTGTTATTGATATATAAAGCTCTTCATCAGATAGGTTTATTCCTTTCCTTTCCTGACTTACTGATTGTACTGATTATTGCTCTGGAGTATCAGTAAAAATGGAGAGGAAGACCCAAAACAAAATTACCAATGTGTTGCCAGCTCCTTAACATCACTAAGTTCTTGAAAGTATTTTCTGTTCTGGAAGACCTTGAGAGGTGACCTAGAGAAGGCTACTAAAAACACTAACTAGTCTTGAGGGAAAAGACAATGACTAGGTAGGAACTGCTAATGAAAACAGAGGATTCAACAACATTATAGTCACTCCATCATTAAAACTTTATGATGATGTATCTTTACCTTCTGTACCAGGTTTGGAATTCTTTAATATACATTTAAGTGATCTAGAAGTGTGGCAAGGGGGAATATCATGGCAGCTGAGTTTGTAATGAGATAGAATAGTTCAGTTAGAATCTGAAAGCAACGTGAAAAGCCTTCAAAAGACCTGAACAAGTTAAGTGAATCATAATGCCAAATGAATGTCTATACCAATGAAAGCAAATGTTAGAGGTGAAACAATTAAATATTTTAAACACATTTCATGTTTTAAAGTAATGATTGCAGGTCAGAAGGTAGACATTAATATCTTTGCACACTAGCTAGTTAAGAATTCCACCCAGTGTTCAGCAGTAATTAAAAGCAAAGGAAATATTTAACAAGATTACTGACAAATGGGATAAAAAATCATTCCAAAATTGTTATAATACAATAATAGCAAGCAGTGGCTAACCCTCAGTTGGATTGCCATCACCTTGTCTCAAAGTTAAAGGAGCAGAAGAGAGTTTTCCAGTAACACACGATGCAAACTAAAAGGGGCACAACTGAATATTTAAATGAAAATTTTTACTCTTTTCACTAATAAGAGGAGAGCGAGTATGATAAAATATGCAAAAATATGATTTCTACACAGAAGATCTATCAGAAATTTCTAGTTGCCCTGTTTAGACTGCAAGAACAACAGCTAGTCATAGAAATGAAACGGTGGCTAGGAAATATAAAATCAATATGAAAATATTTTTCCATACAATGTACAACCATACTGTGAAATTCATTGTCAGTTGATATTACAGAAAAAATAAATTTAGTAAGGTTAAAAAAGTATTGGAAAGACATATGAGTAGCACCAATATTATATGTGGAGCAGTAAATCTATCTTTAAAAGAAGCATTTTAGAGGAAGCATAAACTCTATACCTCCATGATCTAGGACATAAAAATTGTTTCCTACTAATACTTAATAGGAAATATTAACTGATGGTGAGTTCTTGCAGAACCCCTTTTTCTCTTAAAAAAGCTCTTGAAAGTAGGACACTGGGCTAGAAAGACCTCTACTTGACGCAATTTGTAAGTTATCATCACACTTAGTACTGTAAGGCAGGCCTCTGAATGTTACTATGACATAATTATTAAATAACAAAGTATGCCCATGTCATACAAAACCACAGATTTCAAAGGAACCACCATCTTTCTGATTTATGATTTACCTAAGTGATTTGAATTGTTATCCTTTGGGGCAGGTTGACTGACAGCGTGCTTCTCAGCCACTCCAGAACCCCGGTGCTCATTTATAGTCGTATCATTTGATGCCTTCNAAAAAAACAAACCACACCAAAAACCAACAAATGCTAAAACCACCCAAATATCTACAAAGTGAATTTTATCTCACTTAGCCTTTGCAAGTGTTTTCTTCTGGTAGACTGGAAACGGCAAAAATAGCTTGCACAATGCGACACAGGCTACATAAAGCCTACACAGGCTATTACCCTGACATGGCAGTAAATCTGCATTCGAGGGGCCTGCTCTGCCCACTGGCAGGTTGAAAAGTTAACCAACAGTCCCCGCTACTTCTTCTTCTAGAAGGGTTTAATGATCTACCTACCGTTCTTGAGACATCAGATCTATCCAAAGAACATTGAAATCCAGGACCTCGTGCCTATTGAAGGAGGGGTATTTGCCCTTGCACTTTCTTCTCTTGCCTGCTATCACCTTGTGTCATGATACATCTCATGTTACATGATACAAATGCTTAATACCAATTCACAGTCCTCCCTCGGTACTACCTCTTGGCAAAAAAGAAAGACCCTTGATGTCAGAATGGGCATGGTTCTTTTCTAAACTCAGTTTGTGACTTCCACTAACCCAGCAAGTTAAAGAACAACTAAACATAGTGTTAGCCAGCTGGACACGTGGGCAATTTTATTTTATGCTTTGCATAGTAAGTAAGGGTAAGTTATAGTAAATTGTTGAGTATTGAGAATCAAGGTCTTCTGGGCTGTCCTACAGGCAAGATAAAATAGCTGGAAAGTCACTGGTGTGGTCATCAGGTCTGCTTAGAAACCCACCTGTTTCTATTGAAGTGCCACCAGAGCAGACATATTCCTCCATCTGCATTTTCAGGCAGAAGAAGCGCTTCCTCAGGAAAGAGTTGAATGAAGCTAGAATCTAGACCTAAAACTAGGCACACGTGCAAGTTATAGCTTTTGAGTTTTAAAGGTGCTACAAAAAGTGCTATTCTGCCAGAATTATTATTTCTACTAAATGCAAAACTCAAGATAAACCGTTGACCAAAAAGAGTCAGAAAACAGGTAATTCCAGTGCCTTGAAATTCAAGCATATATCGCCTAAGCAGTGTGCATCTGTGCACATACACTGTAAGATACAATGCAATTATTTTTTAAAAGTCCAATAAAATTATTTTTTCTCTGGTCTGTTTTATATTTCCATATGCATATTTATATCCACTCTTACCCAACAGATGGCCTTTGACATCCCATACTGTTGCTACTAACATGAATTGTTTCTTTTCTCTGTCTAAAGCTGCAACTTCTTGTTCCATTGTAAATAAAACACAGCCTGAAGTTTCAACTCGAGAGGAGTAGTAGGCCATCTTCTTGTTACTTGTCGTATAGGATTCGTAAATCTAGAAAAGAAATAATCTCCACTGTCAGTCAGCCATTCCCTCTGTCTTCATAAGGAAAAAAGTGAAACAAGTTTTCACTTGTTTTAAACAAAACCTAAAGCCTAAACATGAATCAGTATCGCCCTTGCATTCCTCAGTAAACAAGGCACTACAAAGGAACTAATCCAGAAATCCAAACAAGGGTAAAAATAAAGTGTTGTCAACTCCTCTGGTTTTAATTACGTAGTATTTACTGACTTCGTGTTCAGCTGATGAAATAAGCAATTTCAAGAGAAACTCAGCTTTCATTTTTATTAGACTTTTTATGTACCTTTCTCACTCTTTTGGCTGTGATGAAAAGCCGAAAGACTAAGTCCAAAGGTACATAAACAAACATACTCCTCAAATGTACTACTATTGTTTAAAAAATGTCTTTAAAGGCAATCTAGCACTTTTTTTAACCAGTTACAAAGGTTTTGTATGTTGAAAGGAGATGCACTTCGAAAAAGTCTGCAGTTCTTTACCTTCAAAGGACAAGTACAAAGTTAAGAGGGACAAAACAGACTCATTTTTCCACAGGTTTCATAGAACAAAAAAGTAGTAACTCTATTATTCCTACTCTCAGAGGGCAAAGAAAGCTGAATTGCAGCTGTCCCTTGGCTTTCTTTCTAATGTATTACAAAGCCTTGGACTATACCTAATATGTGAAGACTTAGCCTTCAAATCTCCATGGCTAGACTGCAAAAATGAAAAGCAAAAAGAGAGCTTGCAAGAATGAA
The DNA here is from genome assembly GCA_013400035.1 of Rynchops niger. Lineage (NCBI taxonomy): Eukaryota > Metazoa > Chordata > Aves > Charadriiformes > Laridae > Rynchops > Rynchops niger. Next base: position 115,596 of record VXBH01000417.1, on the reverse strand, counting down.
TAAGTTATTTCAAGGGACGGTACCGCAGCAAGAAGTGCCATCTGCTGTCCTGAGGATACAAACTCTCTTCTCCTCTGTCCCCTGCTGCACCTGCCTCATCTGCCAGTAACACACAGACCATGGACAACCTCAGCATCAACAAGGCAGCTGCTTTCCGAGGTCATACTGATCGTGCTTAGTCAAAAGAACAATTTCCAGTCAATTCTGCAAGGCAGTTAAAAAGCACAGCTAATTATAAACCTATTAAGTTTTTATTTAAACTCAGAAGTTTGTGAGCAACTCGTCTGAGTGAACCGAAATCCGTAATGAGGTTAAAAACTAATCTCTCAAGCTGATCAAGTTAGCCAGAAGTTTATGCTTTGAACCATAGTGTGTGCAATCACAAAACCTTTAAATCCACTATGTATTTACAGTAACACGATGGAGTTCCTTTGCCGGTAAGCATGAAACCTCCTAAGGAAAAACAAGTTTTGTACTTGCAAACAACTTAGGCAGGCAGCAAGAATTCCAACTTATCTGTATCATTGTTTGCCCTGCCTGTGCGCCAGATAAACTCACAGATGTTAAAGCTCTCTAAAGAATAATTCACTGGCAGGTTTATGTTATACTTTTAATTTTCTGAATATGCAGTGTATCTCTTTAGATCAAACAACTCCATCAAGCTCACCAGTAAAAGAACGACAAGGACTAATTGCTATCCTCAGTAATTGCCACATTGTGCTACTTCAAGCAAGAAGGAAGAAAAACTGATAATGGAGCAATTTATCCAAAGTTACATTACATGCAAAATACAGTCCAAATATACATAATATATCTTTTTTTTTCCCATGGTACATTATATGTGTATGTTGTAGATGTATCCTTTCCTACTCTTAGATGACTTTCCAACCTGGCCTTAAATCACATACCCTCTCTGCCACATCAGTCACTTAAACAATTAGGGTATCATTTAACGGCATGGTTAAGTGTAATTTATCTGGCAGAAGCCAAGAAATAGTGTTTGCTTTACACAGACATTATGAAAATATAAGCAGTTTTTAAGGATTCGGCCACACTTGATCAAAGCAGACCACTGGTCACTACAGCACAGCCTGAAAACTGCAGAACAGTCAAATTTAATTCATTGTGACTATTAAATGCCTTAAGACAATTCTTGGAGAAAGAACCATTTCTAATATGAAGGTATATTTACTTGGAAGTAGGTGAAAGTAACTGATCTCTGGTGTATGAATACATTTCGTTCTGAATACTCTCCTACAATTACTTTTTCTAAATGTATTAATTCCTAGATCTGCTTTTGGAAATCAACAGATCAGGTATTGTCTGACACTAAGTTGGTCATCTTCACATGATGGGCTTTACTTTACCATACACCACTGATCTGCATTTTGCATTTTATTTGTGACTTCACAAGATCAATAGATCTTCAAATGCATATAGATGTCAGAATTCAAATTGGCCTAAAAAATGAAATTTAGAAAATTTCTTTATTAAAGTTTATATCCGGATAATTTAGTTTTCCTTATGTATTAAATCCTGATGAATTCATATCAAATTCTAATACCTAATGGATGATTGCTCCTATCAAAGGAAACAGAAGTGTACCATTTCTCCAGAGTCTGAACTACTCAAACAGTGTCTAAAACATAGGAAGTTTTCTTCATTGACCTTTGCACATTGATAACAATATTTTTTTAAGATAACTTAGATTAATGCCTGCTCTTTTTTCATAATAACCTATTTGCTTTACCAGTTACTATGCATGTAAAAAGAGAGAACACAGTTTAAAATACCCACACCAAAAAATAACAACAATAAAACCCACTGTATTAATCTGTATGTCAATTCTAGGAAATTACTATTATTAAAATTATATTGATTCTGTTCCTTACTTTCTGTTCAACTGTTTCCTACAGGATTTTTTCAGAAGCAGGTAAGTGAACAATAACAGTAGTAAGTCTAAAACGGTTGATAAAATTCAACAAAACTTTTCAAGAAACATAGCTGAGGGATGTTCAGCTAGTTTACCTCTCATTCTCTGTTGTTTGGCATCTTCCAATTTCCCTCTTTGAAAAGAAAAAAAATATCACAAAGATATAACTGATTCCTATGAAACTCACACAGCAATAAACAAGGTTCACGCATAATATACATAATGCTCTCAATATTCCTAACACAAACAATGTTGCTTTTCATTCCACAGTATGTGGAACTCAGTGACAGGCTGTGGGGTTTTTTTTAACAGGTTGTCCTGTTAAGAGCCGGAAATACCAACTTCTGACATCCACCTACGGCATTCTTTTTGTGCTATTCTTTCTCCCACAGAAACAAATCAGTTTGCTCTGACTCGGTCACATCAGGGCATCAGGGCTGGCAGCTTGCACAACACCATGACAAACAGATCACCCACGCAAGTGATCAGGAAAGTGGGCCCGTGGCATCTTGTCCTGTCACTGGTCCCCAAAGAGAAGAGCCTGTCTCTGTCTTCTTTGCTGTCTCCCAACAGGTATTTATACACAATGATAAGTAACCCTCAAGCCTTCTTTGCAGCACGTTGCTAGCTCATGGTCAACTTGTCCACCGGGACTCCCAGGCCCTTTTCTATCAAGCTGCTTCCCAGCTGGGTGTCCCCCAGCATGTATTGATATCCTCTCCAGGTGCAGGACTTTGCATTTCCCTTTGTTGAACTCCATGAGGCTCCTCCTGGCCAGTTTCTCCAGTCTGTTGAGGTCCCTCTAAACTCTGTTACTCCTCCCAGTTTTGTAACATCTGCAGACTTGCTGCGGATTCCATAATCCAGATAATTAATGAAGATGTTAAACAGTACTGGTGCCAGTGTCCAACCATGTGGTACGCCACTAGTGACTGGCCTCCATCTGAACTTCATGCTGCTGATCACAACCCTCTGATCCCGACAGTTCAGCCAACTTTCAGTCAACCTTTCCGCCCTGTTTTGTCTCTGTTTCTATATCTTGTCCCTATTTCATGTGTGCATGTCCTTGTACTGGGTAGACCAGAACGGGACACAGCCCTCCAGATGTATCACCTGAACACTTTTGCTTCCCACATTAGCTTCATTTTCTAACAGTGCTTACTACAAACATTTCACTTTGTTATTTCACTTTGTTACTTCACTTACTGGGCTACAGTTATTGAGAACTTCTCTCTATTATAATGGTGTCTTGTCCACATAAATTTCTTTAACATCAGCAAGTCAAATATACTGTTTTTCCATTAAAAGAATACTCATAGCCTTATGCTGTCATTTAGATAAGTTTTGGACTGGAAGAGGTTTTTGGCGTGAGAAAAGCATTTTGTTAAAAGCTATGTATCTATGACTGTCACACCCTGATGTGCAAATGCTAGAAGAGAACCTACTTGCTTACTGTTTTCATGATTTTCTGTGCTGATAACCAACTTTTCATTGCTACCTCATCTTACTTTCAGTTATCACTATGGATTTTATGCCATCTATTCAAAGCATTTGTAACTTTGAGAATCCTGTTTAATACCAAGTACTAATTTTCCTCTCACTTACTTTACTTATACATAAATATAACTTCATTCATTCAAGTGAACAAATTCATGGATTGCTCTATTGTAAGAGAGAAAACGATTCCTTTTATATAGATCCAGACCTAATGGCCAATACTTAATTTACTCTATTTTTATTGCATATTAGAGGCATCATGTTAAAGTGATCTCCAGACCATAGCTCATAGATATTCGTTAGGATATTACTAATCATGTGGCACTTTCTGAAACTTATTTTAAAGCAATATCCTTCCTTCTGAAGACCTAGGTTTTAAATTCAGGGAGGTTTATGAGTTATTGATTGCATAATAGAAGCTGAATTTTCCTATATAGATTCTGTGCTAGCAGCATTTAAGGCAGTGCTCTATACACTACATGGGGATCACCTTTTATAAAAATGAACAATAAATTCTACTGTCTTCACAGATCATTAACCAATTTTTTACAGAAAAAATATTGACAAAACCTAGTACTATTTGTTTAAAAAAAAAGTCAATGTTTCTAGGCACAAATAGAATTTTGTCTTCTGAGTTACCAAAATGATCTTGAATTAACCTTAATAATTTTTCTCACTTTCAGTCACAGAGAATGCAGATTTTCCACTCCATTGCCAAGCTGTGGTGATTTTCTGGATAACAGCCAGGATTTGAAATCAGTTCTGTTACAGTGGATGTGCATTTTGCATTGATGCATTCTCAATTATTCAATCTCTTAATGAGATTCACTATATTAGTTTCACTGCTGGAACACAGCATAAGGTATATAAAGTAAAAACAACACAATTTTTTGAGCCAAGTGGCCAGAGCCTATAGGACTTCTTAGAAAAAAAAATCAAAGTATTTTTTTTCCTAAAAAAAATTTGCTGCTAAAAAAGTTCTTAAAGCCCACCTTTTCATGTTTTGTACTTCAGTATCAAACTAGAATTGTCCCCCTCTTACAATCCAAGCAATATATTCTCTAAACAACACTTACAATAATTGTAAGTCACCAGAAATGAGCTCTGTTTCTGTAAATGCCTTTTCTCTGGGAGAATGTCGCAAGCATGGGGAAATGTATGGGAGAGGGAAAGGATGTGCATGAACGGGAGTTTCATAGGGTTTCTTTCATTTTTTTAAAAAGTGTTCTTTAGCTCATATTTCACGGTTCCTGTGTCAGATGACTGTCTATTCCAGCAATGAAGAAAAGGTGACAGTGTTCTTGTCTTGCATTTCAGTGCGTCTCAAGCTTCAGAGGAAGTGGATAGGGGAGAATAAGATTGCAGGCCAGCTGCTAAACTAAGCTGCCCTTTTACCATCACTTACCAACATTGTTCCAGATTCTAGGTACTCTTCTGTAAAGTAGAGCTTGCAAATTGGTCATGTGGAAGAAGTTTTCTCCAAAGGTTGACTGGGATAACCAAACTCTGATTCACTTTTATGATCCTCTTTTTTTTCTGACCTTCTGTGTTAGCTTCTTTAAAAATCTCTGCATGGATCTAGAAAATCCTATACACTGGCTGGGAATGCCATGATTTCTTTTCAGATGCCTCTGAAATATCAATGTTTCTGATGGTCCAGCACAAAGAAAAAAAAAAAAAAAAATCTCAAACCCAACCCAGCAAGCCAAAGGGATTTTATTAGAACTTTGCTGCCCCACACGGCTAATCCTTTATTTCCTGAAAATTAAAAAAAGACAGAGAACCCCAAACACTTCCCTTGTTGTGACAAGTTATGTCCTTTTAATTGTTCATTACATCCCTGATATATAATCAGGTTCACAAATAAGAAAGGGTGAAATACCGTAGACTGTAGACGAAGAAAGATCGTAGACATACATGACCATTCTGACATGTATGAGAAGTGTGGGAGGAAACACGAAGAGGTGGGGTAGCTCTCTTCTCCCAAGTAACAGGCAATAGGACAAGAGGAAATGGCCTCAAGTTGCGCCAGGAGAGATTTAGACTGGATATTAGGAAAAAATTTTACACTGAAAGGGTTATCAAGCATTGGAACAGGCTGCCCAGGGAAGTGGTTGAGGCACCATCCCTGGACGTTTTTAAAAGACAGGTAAACTTAGTGCTTAAAGATATGGTTTAGTGATGGGTCTTGTCAGAGTTACATTGATAGATGGACTCCATGATCTGAAAGGTCCCTTCCAACCTAGGCAATTCTATGATTCTATGATTCTAAGATCTTGAAGGACAGGATCCATGCCCTGGGATCTGAGTACACAGAGAGTGCTGGAGCAAGGAGAAAGAAAACAAATCACAGACTACACCATTGCCAGTATAATACAACAGACAATACCAAGCGCTACTGAAAAATAATGAAGCACCCACTCAGACTGATAATGAACCCCCAAAATCTATGGAGTGGAGATGGACTCTACGTTCTGGGCACATCTCTGTGCTGGACCCAATATAAGCATGAACACACATGATGCTAACAAGGTGTCATTTACAGCCAAAAAACCTCTGCACAGTTGTTCCCTGTACAGATGAAAGTAAAGACTAGAGAGGAACAAAAGCAAGAAGAGTTTTTCAAGAATCTGATATCCGCACCACTACATTTTCCTCAGCATTTTGTAAATACTTCGATTTTAGCTAGTATTGTAATTTTTTTCTATTTTACCTTATCTGATAGTGTAAAATTCCATTTGCTTCTTGTTAGTAGCGAGCAGAACTAATGCCAGAGCTTGGAAATATTTTTTACATATTTGTAAGCATAAGAAGCCCCGCAGTTTTGTTTAAATGCTCACTGTTGTCCACTCAATTGCAAGAAATGGGAAGCTGTAGCTATGCCAGAGTGTTTTATTAAGTACCCAAGCAATCTATACAAAACAATTAAAAGGCTCACCTCAGTCCTCGAGCTAGCAAACACGGAGAGTAACATTTAAATTTATGTTTTGTTTGGCAAAGAAATAAGCACTTATACAATGCAGTCCATAAAATTAGCCAAGCTCAACACGTACTGGTTAGCAGTGTCCTCCCAACTCAGTACAAAGATACGCTGAGCCTTAATGCATAAGTGCAACATGTTCCTTGTGAATATTCTTCTATTCACAGTCATAGGGACCTACAGTATTCATCTAGTTTTCTGATCAAAAAACACTTTTTATATTCGTGACAAAAACACACTTAGCACATCCACCTTGTCCATCTTGTATGTTTTGTCTATATCCATTGCACCCAGCATCTTCCTGGGTGTGGATTTTTAGTGCCTAGAGAACCTACTGCCAGCTGCAAGCATCATAAATGGTACTCTTTCAGTAAAGAGACNAAAAAAAAAAAAACTATGTTTTCACTAGTAACAACCGTGAAGCCAGAGCTACGGAAGACAACAGCTGCTAGAGTCAGAAAGAGAAGGCAAATCATCTCACAGTGCCTATATTGGAATGACTCCATATTATCCAAGAAAGTCTGTGTAAATGCTGTTTTGATACATGAATAGCCAGCATGTCCAGAATAAATGAAACAGGTGGAGTCTCACACACATTAAGTAAAGCAGTGTCTAATGTGGCTGGCAAGAAGTGGTGCATTTGGATGGAGCTAATGGTTTTGGAGTACATGCTCTTCAAAGGAAAATCATACTCTTAGTCTGTATGGCCTGGATACATCTCACCCAATTTATGCTATCGAGCATCTGGGTGGTTAATGCATCTGGGGCATCTGGGTGGCTAAGCATCTAGGGAAAGATTCAGTTCAAGACTGAGGGTTCTACATTTAAGTATCCACATGTAGGTCTCTACAGGTGCACTCGATGTTTACATTTACCTTGTGCAGGACTTGGTTCATTTGCCTCCAACCTGACATCTAAAGCCATGTACAATGTCCTGCCTGACCTTCAGCTTCTACTCCGGAGGGTGCAATTCCCCATAGGACTAGCACCATGTCTGCCTGCCTTTTGTGGATGTCCTGGGTCACCTAAGCGTTTTCTTCCTCCTACCTATCTTCTCAGCTGTCTGTCTGCCTGCTCCTCATGTCTAGTTTTGACACAGACCCATTGCATAAGATGAGCTCAGACTTCTGAGGATATTGCTAAGTTATAAGAACAGTGAGAATGTGCATAGACCACAATTCACAAGAAAAAAATGCAAACAGGGAAACATGTAGAAGCTTTACTGAAACAGTCAGGAGTCAGAAGATGGCAACTCAGAAACAACAAGGATCAGCCTATTCAGGGAAAAGCAGAGGCCCGCTCTTCCCTTCCTGACTTATGATTGCTGTTCAGCAAAGACTCATTGCTGGCTTAGTGGAGATGGAGAGCACAGAAATGCTTGCACTAGGAACTCATTAGTCCCAACTACCTATTGCACACATTTGACAATAAAAAACTGGTTTGCACTTTTAAGCAGTGTGTATCTTCCTTAAATATGTTAAACTTACTTGAACAAGTTGGTTGGAACAAGTTGAAGGTTACACAAAGCATCCAAAACAGCCCTAGAAGACCCTGTGTTCAGGCTAATGTATATTAGCAGTTCATACAGTGACACCTCAGTAGAGCCACTGAAGCCTAGGCAGATATTCTGCTGAATGTTGACCATATCTCTACTGGCTACAAAAGGAGCTTAGACACATAGCACTCATGTAGATGCTTACTTTCAGGTGTCTTAATCTCACCTGGCTATGGTGTCACAGGCAAATTTACAGCGGCAGGGAGTGATAACGCCTTTCTTTGCCTCTCCTTTTTCAACCATAACCTCAAGTTTCCAGTTGTAGCTGTGGCACCACACTGGTGGTGCAAGTGCCACAAGGCAAAGAGAAAAGAGACGAATCCTATTGCATGGTCTAAAGCTACAAGCTGTGCCTACAGCAAGGTGGAGCAATTCCACTGTCTTCAGATCTGCTCGTCGATGTCGGGAGGTGGTCCATCCCAGCCACATGGCTTCAGACTACTACACCCAGGACCTTCACCATGTCTGGGCTCAACCCCATCCTGAGCGCTGTCCTTAAGAGTTCCTGTCTTCTCGTGTGTATCTGCTTCCAGGTATTGTAAGGAAAAAATTTGGTAATGCTGGTAATTTAAGGCACCTTGACAGAAATTAGAGACAAATAATAATTTTCAGCTTTGTGGATGAAAGTAATATATTTAGGCTTTTTCTCTATGCAATAGGATTTTAAATAAGTCTATGCAAGCTCCTTGTTATCTAGCCATTATTTAATTCTTATGCCAGAAAACCTCATAATTTTCTTAAAAGGCGGTTTTATTCCCTGTAGACAATAAAAATAGTGACTTTTTAAAAAGTGTTTTTCTAGATACTATTGTCATTTTCTTACCAAATAATTTTCTCTTATCTGCTATCTCATCTGAACATATTGGCAATTATCTTGCTATATTACTGCTTTCTATAATTTAATTTTCAATTTGGTTTTTGGACCAAAGCCACTCTTTATATCTGAGAAATTCATTTTTTATGATCTGTATTACTGATCTTTTTAACAGCTTCTATCTGCAAACCATTTTTTGGTCAACTAAAGCACATACTGAGAGAGAAACTAACATCCAATAATCATCTTTTCATATTTTTTTTTGTAACATTAACTTGTCTCTAAACTTCCTCTACTTTCTCTGTCAGAAAGGCTCCACTTTCTTCAGAGGTCTAATATCTTAACTCTGTTTTTCTTTTCCCTCTTCCCTCCTTCCCACTCATAACTGTGGTTCGATCTTTGATAGTTTTAGAAAAAAAAACCCAACAGTCTGATTTTAGTTACTTTCTGTCATCCAGTATTTCACTAAGTAGTTATGCAGAACTGAGATCCAAACACTCGCAAACTTGGAAAAAATCAGAGTCAAATAGTTCTGCATTATGTTTTAGAGAAATCCTCCAAAAATCTACTGTAACATAGAATGCAAGTCAACACGTTTGTAAGAAGAACTTCATTCTTTTCTAAGCCCCCAAAAAGATCATTTGTTACTAATAGCAACTAAGGGAGAAAGTACACGAAGAATTAACATTCCCGTCACAGAAATACCCATCAGAAACAAAGCCAGGTTTCATAATTACTATTAAATCTACAGCTGAGACCAATGTTACTATATGGTGTCCTGGTGAGAACCAAGTCACCCCCACAGCATCACCCACATATCCAGCCCTTGCTGGCACCCCTGAGAGGTTTAGAGGACTTCTCACTGAGAGTGTTTTGATTGTTCCCTATAGGAGATGACTCCAGCCTTTAGTTGGAGTCTTTATGGTCTGTGCTCTGAATGTCTTTTCCCTGAATATCATTCCCTGCTACTTGGTTTTATTAGTTATCTTCTTGGTTACTGGCTTGTTCTTCCGGGACTCTTTTGTTATCTGTGTTAGGACATAACACCCAGCGGCAGGGATGAACGTCACCGAGGTTGCATTGGTGACTCATGAATGCTCAGAGTCAGAGGTAGCTCATCATTTGCACAAAACAAAGCTAAGATGCTTGTTTCAAAATTTAGACCCTAAGGACAACAGGTGACCCATAATGTACTGGGTGAAGCCCTCCATTACACACTGCAGCTGAGATGATCAGTGAATAGAGCAAGTCCATTGCAAAGCACTGAGAGTTTAAAATTAGAAGGTATTTGGTTTACCTGGAAACCTCCTGATAGCAGAGAAATGAAAGCAGAGCTATACAATTTTTGTATGGTTCAAACTAACGGTGTAAAGAAGTAATGATAGGAAAGCAGACGTCTCAACAGAGATGTAAGAAATACCAATGGCTCTCCAGTACCATTTTCCCATGACAGGCATCAAGATGGACCTAGAGGATGACAGGAAAAAACTCCTGTGTTGTTCAATGAGAGAAGCTTGAGGGTATATATCGTGCAAGACACATTGCTGTCAAAAGGGCCGTGCATCTACAGTGGGCTCCATGCCAGCTCATACTTGAAGATCTACTTCATGCCTCTTCCCTACATGAATTCCAAACCATCTGAAAACAGAGCACAAGGTTATCGTATGGCTTTTTAACTGCAATGTCACTTACAGCCCCCTTGACAAAAAATAAATTTGATAATTTGATTGGAATCTGTTTTGTGCTATGACCAACTGTTATTTGTTCTTGAGACTAAGTGAGACTGACTTTTATAAGTGCAATTATCACATATATAAGAGATTTCAATCGCACTTCCAGGTGCATTGCACATACACTGTAATTCAGTCATGATATGTATAGAAACAATCATTCGTAGGTATAAAACAACCCCACATGAAAAATCTTTCACTTGTATAGCATTCTTGATTGGGCTTAGAAAACCAAAGTAAATTAAATAAACCTTGAAGTCTTCTTCAATCGATTTACAAGAAAACGAGAGAAAAGAACGAGGAAAGAAAGAACATATTTTGCCAGTTTTGCTCCAAGTTAGTGTTTGAGTTTGTCCTTATTTCTTATCCTCCCTTTCCCCTTCAAATTTTAAATTATTTGTTTGCCTCACCAGAGGCAAATCTCTTTGATCCTTTAATTCTCTGAATTATTTTTCTGTGTTCCTTGTTTCTCTGCCAATCATTAATCCATCTTGTTGTGAACAGACTATTAAAACATCAGGTTTTGCTCAGCATGGCAATGACATATTACACACTTAGCTTTTACATCCAAGAGGTTGAAGACTTCCTGATTCATTGTATGTGCCAGCGAACAAGTTTTTCTAATGCTTTGCAAAAGGAATAATCTTGCTGTGTCTGTTGTCATTGTTTCCCTTTTGACTACCATATTCTCTTGAGTACCACCGTCAAACTGATTTCTGCCAGAGCTAATTAATTCCTCTGTGATTGTATCTTTAACAGAAACACTGACTCTTAAAAACCTCTGTCATTATGATAACAATAAACCTGAAAGCTGATCTTCTTAGTGTAAACTGGCAAACCTAAGGAGCTGCTCTTTAAACTTGAGTTGTTGGGAACACCATATGTTTCAGACAGGCCTTGGCAGGGCTGTGCAGTTTTGAGTAGTTTTCAGCTCTACACTAGATATTTAACCCTCTCTTCTGCCCCAGTCATCAGTTTGATTTCTTTCCTTTTATTGTTTCTGTATTGCTGCCCTCCACCACCTTTCTTGTCGGCTTCTCACTATCCTATTTCCTTTTTCAGAAAATTCAGAAATTTCTTTCAGGAAATTCCCCAGTTTCCATACTCCTTTCTAACTACTTTCTCAAACACCGGTTGCATTCCAGCTGTTCCCCTGATCTCTAAATTCATGTGATGTACCGCCTACAACAAATGCACCAGTTTCCTCTTTTGTGGTCGGTTACCTTCCAGCTTGGCTTCCAATATTTTTGCTCTACTGAAGTTACTCTCATTGCTGTCTCCAGGTCCCTTTCCAAAGACAAACATTAGGACTCTTTCTTAATAATTTTCATGTCTGCTTCCTCTTTTTTTTTTTTTTTTTTTAAATATGAACCAATATTTTAGTCTTTACTTAAAGTTTATTCTGAAACACATTTGAAATGAGGAACTTCCCTACCTACATCCTTCCATGACTTCTTTGGCTGCCCACAAGGGAGTACTGTAATTTCCCTGAAAAGATTCACAAGGTTCCTAGACTGATCATTTACAAAAATCTCCTAAAGATCCACTTTATAATCAGTCATCTGAATCACATATTCAAGGACCATGAACCTTTTTAGAGATACAAAAAGCATACAGCATATAGAGAGAATTTTTGCAAATAAATATATAGTCATGAATTTGTTATGAATTATAAGTTTTCACAAGGTAATTTCTAAAATGTGGAAATATTTCTCATAAAAGAAGTATTTTTAAAAATTTGTCTTCCTATATGGAACGTCTAGAAAAGAGGAGGATTTTTTTTCCCCCTCTCTGTGCTTTAAGAAAGAAACAAAAATATCATGGCTGACTCGAAAGTCCTTGTTTGCTATTCAGACTGCAAAAAAAATAATAAGAAATGTCATTAGGAAAATCAAGTTACAATAGTGAAAAAATAAATTAATTATAGCATAAAAGAAGAAATACAATGGCTTTGACAGAGCTCAGACTTTCAGGAAACAGAATGTTTGTATTAGGAAGAAAATCGCAGCAAGACTGTGGTTAATTCCTGAAACAGAGATAGATTGAACACAAATTCTAACATCAAAGAAAGAGAGAATAAAGAGACCATGGAAGAATTTGTCAGCTTGAGGAAACAAAAGTTCTGTCCAACTACAAGTGCAGATGCAAATATGAGTTGGTTGGTGTGAGAATCCAGCAGTGGGGATTTTCGTTTAATGGTGTAATATAAATGATCATGTAGAGATGATCTGGAAACATAGCAAGGTATCTGTATTTTTTATGTATTAAAGATATTATTTTTATGTATTAAGGACATTTTTAGGGATTAAAGAAATAATTTCAGACATGATACTGGAGGTACATGAGTAGATTAGTCCAGTAAAAACTGTTCATACAAAATGATTTGCTATAGAAAAGGTGCATCTCTAGCCGCTCTGTATGTACAGGTAATAGAAAATATCTTGATGAGGAAAGGAGGGTGGAAGGTTCAACAGTAGGCTTTATTTTAAATTACCATTTCAGGAGAGAAATCAATTATTTCAGAGAATCAAATGCAGACCAGAGCCTGCCATGGGTCTCTGTCCCCTTTAATTCAAAATAAAGAATTCCTGATAAAAACATTTACAGTTGTTCAAGGTATTTATAAAAACCTGGACGGCCCGACATTTTCTTTTTCGGTATTTATCTTTACTGACAGTGCTAATTAGAGAAATGTACTTACAGAAAAAAAATCCTTGGCCAGATGCTGATCTCAGGTAGCCAAGCATAAATCTGGAGTAATCTGATTGCTCTTGAGAGCATAACTCCAGATTTACGCTCATATGCCTAACAGTTCAATCTGTCCCTGAGCTTTGTAACCAGTAAACCCCTTCTGTTCAGGTCTTTTCCCATCACCCTTATGATCTGGTGTATGAAGTCCAAAATATGGAAGCTATCTTGATATTTTAGATGATGATCTATTTTATTATTGAATGCATTGAAAAATAACACTTACCATAGGAAGAAAACAAAAACTTCTCTAAGTCTGAGATTTCACTGTTACACTAGTCTTTTCTGCAAAATGAAGTCTTCAAGAAGAACATAAGAAGAGATAGTTAAAAATGGTTAACATTTGTGGAATATGTTATCACCTTCTGTTTCAAAGAGGATTTTGTTAGCTTGGTATTTTAAACCAAAACATTGACTCCAAAATGACTGTCCAAACACTGAAAATTCTCTGTGCTGGGGAGGTAGGAGTCAGACTATGAGCTCTGTCCCTTTACTGACAGACTCATCCTGAATGTGTAGTCAGCATCCAGATTGTTGTGCCTGCCACTAGAATATAAATAACAAATAAACATGGCAGAAAGCGTATAGGGAGAGATTCTTTAACACGGAATGATTCCTCCAGAACTCATTATTTTAATAATGAATACAGCCCATCCATGACAGGCACAAGACTGAATTTTTATGCAAATATATTCCTCAGTTCTGGAACCACTCTAGCCCTAAAAATCAAATTAACAACATCCATTAAGAGATATAATACATTTGCACACACCAAAAAAAGGGAGGAGGTGCTTTCTCCTTAGTAGCTGAGAAGGTAAAAAATATAGTTTATGGTTGACAATGTCCTTCCATAAGCAAGAACAATACCATAGCAACACTTGCAAGTGTTTAGGTATAATGTTAAAGTTGGAGTACAAAAAGTACTGGATGAATGTGAAAAATAATACTTTGAATAATTTTAGAAATAGCAATATTGTACGTCTAGCATTGCTCATCATTGATTAAGCTCTAAAAAATGTGTGGACAGAGACACTGAAACATTACATTTATATTTCTAAAGATATATCAGCTGCAAAAACCATGACTCCTAATAGAAGCATTGTAGTGAATCTCATTACTTATGGAAGGTTATAAAGTAAGTTTGACTCTTTTATAGGTGCCCCTGCAGGACCTACCTGCTATGAAGAGAAAGTCCGAATGACTTCATTATGGTGAACAGGGATGTGAAAAGCAAACTTGCTATTTGTCAGCTTATCCTAGGGGTTTGGAGAATGTGTTTCCACGTTTTTTTAATAAGAGATACTCAGGCAGAACTACAGCACTTAAACAAATACCCTAACTTGTAGCTAGGAAAGGATAATAATGTCTATTTTTAGTCTGACTTGAGGTTTACACAAACACAAGCAGACACATATTGAGGACACAAGCAAGGGGATGTGCTGCCTTCTTTGGAGAGCTTCACAGACAGATGCACGGAGAAACAGGTGCCCCTGCCTCCCTGTGCAATTCTACCAGCGTCAACTGTCCATTCTTGGCATCCATTCATTTCTCAAAAGGGACTTCTGCTTTTATCCCTTCTCTTCTAATTTTACGTCCGGCTGAAGCCAGCCTAAGACAGCAAATCTGCCAAAAGGGCTCTAGCAATTGTGCAGTCATGGAGTGGTCAAGACCAGCAAACCAACATGGAACTAGCCCAGATCAAAAAAAAAGAAAAAAACCACCCACACACCTGTTTTTCTCTCAGACCATTGAATCAGCCATATTCAAACTACTTTTGTGGGATGACTAGTGTCAGAGCAAGAGACGGGGTAGGAACACCATCCCAGGACTAGAGGAGGATGAGACTGCTTTTTCAGTTTCTATGCAGCCTTAAGTCAGCTTAAGCTGCCCAGGAAGCTCAATCTGCTTCATCCTTAAAGGCCCTTTACGAAAAATGAGCTCAACTGCCATGCACACGTGTTACAAAAATCATCTTTCTTTGTATAATCTAGCACCTCGTGAACTGACATGTCCCTTTAGGAAACCGTATCAGCCATACCACTGCTTCTTTCTTGTCCTTCAGGTGGATGAAGATAAAACTTCTCTTGGCAAGAGAATGCAGGTTGCATTTTTTCTGTGGGACCTGAGCAGCTCTTTTTTTGGTTAGAGACCATAATCCTTTTTTTTCAAAGCAGATTATTTATATGCAAAAAAACCCAACCAACCCAACATTTTCAGACTAGCTAAACCAGTTGCAAATTTGGGTTGAATTTCACATTGGATGTTTTTAAATGTCCAAATAATTAACTTTAAAATATACAAAGTTTCTTGTTTCCCTATATTCCAAAAGTTTTATTGGATAGCACTTAGATGGAAAGGGGGAGTGGAACTGAAGAGAAAAAAAAAAGGCAAAAAAAAAAAGCTAAGGAAACAAAAACCTATTCACCCAAATTATAGAAAGCAGATGCAATTTCTTCTTTTTCCTGCGAGAATCTCAAGCCACGTCTCCTCAAAAACAACCTATCTACAACATTGTAAGGTATTCGAGAGAGGTTTGTTCAGTCTCTCCCACTGATTCTGTTCCATTTTGCATGGACTACTTAAATATTCGTCAAGCCAGTGTGGAGGAAAATGACTCAGTATTAAAGCACTTTCCCGGAACTTGGCAGATCTTGGCTCAAACCCGTGGTTTGATTCAGAGCAGACGTTGGAATTGAAGTTTCTCTTTTCTCAGAAATGTATCCTAACCAAGTTGTATTTACTCTTTTCTTATTGTCTTGGAGAACATTTGGCCTCTACAAGGTGGAAGAGAGACAGTGAAAGGTGTTGCACACTCAATAGCGGATAAAGCCGTAGTTAAGTCATCCTGGAATGTGCAAATTTAAATCTCCACAGGGAGGGACTGGTGAGAACATGAGATGAAATGGACAAATTCATCAGCTAGAGGGCATGCAACCACAGTGCAACTAGCCTTTCATCTGTCACATTCTCAATATTGCAATTATACCTACATATGCTGTTTTGATACAGAGTTCAGCCCTACAGCAGAAAACAATAAGTATTGTTCTGATGGCAGGTCAGAAGAAAAGAGGACAAGTGGTTACCCTGTACCTTGAGTCTCCAGTGTCACCAGAAATCTTAGACTTAAATTTTATCTCACAGTGTTTGGATTTCTGGGAAAAAGAGTGGTAGAAACAGTCTGCAGAAAAGGCCCCCTTTTGCTTCAAGCCCTCTCAGGTTGTAAAATTGTTAATACTCTATGTTTATGGTAATCTATGTTTAACACTAATACAGTAGTGCTGTTAAAAACTGACTCTGTCTGCCATCAGCAACCTGTGATGGCAAAACCGAGCTGCTGCTCCGGGATGCATACATTAGTGAGAGGCTATTGAAGGATAAAAGAGAAGATTACTTGCCATGGCTACCATGTCCCTGAAAGCTAAAGAACACTTTAGAAAAAAAGATACCAGTATTTCAGCTGGCGTAGGAAAAGAGATCTTCTGTTTTTCCTTCAGTATCTTCCTTCGGGAGAAAGATAAAGCTAGAAGGATATCTTGAACAGGAATGCATTATTTTAGATGTTTATATTCTGAAATATCAAATATTTCATTTGTTTAAGTTGCAATTAGTACAGTTTGATGACTATTTTAAGTGTCCCAGATAAACCTGACTGAAAATTAATTTAAGATCCCTTAGAAACATTAAAAATAAATAATAATAAAAAAACCCCAAACAACTCACAACCCAACTCTTTGAAACAGTCTCTATTTGGAGGAACAGTAAGATACATTTCGTGGCATTCGGTTTGAAACACCAGGTTACGGCACAAAACATGAGCATAAGAAGCTTTACATTCTTCCCCTTGCCTCAGTGCATAAACTTGAAAGGCAAGACATCACCTGATGTCACCAGAAGGCACCCTGCAGACCTGGCCTGTCCGAAGAGAAGAAGAAGAGAAATTGAAGTCAGTCCTGCAGAAAACAGCAAACACGACCAGACCTGCACTGCCTGGAGGGGACTCTGACCCTGCACAAACTCAGAGGCACCCATCACAGCCAGGCACAGCCTCCCCACTGGCCTGCCATCCCCACTGACCTCCCAGCCTCCACCCTCCAGCACCAGAACATTTTCTGAGCCCTCCAGAACCACGTAGGAGATTTCCAACTTGAGAATTCTGCTTAAGACTACCTACTGACTGCTCCAGGGTCTCTACAATGAGAACCAGCAGGAGGAAGGACAGCAGCTAGACTGGTTTCTGAATCTGTGCATATATGTAAAAGAAAATCTTTGACTTTCATTAGTGTAGAAAGATTTCCTTTCCTTGCTAATTTTTTTACTCTTGTGAAGGGGAGCAGCTGGCTAAACCGGTTTCAGAACACAAAAGGTGAGATGCAGGGAGTTGTCATTCAACTCAGCTCCATCTCCCCTCGGCAGATGCTTATTGATTACAATAAGAACTGAAACCAGAACTGAAACCCGAATGGTGCCTTTAACAAACAAAATGCCCTGAGTCAAGTCCCACCGCTATTCAGTGAGTGTGAGACCAGACATCACAAAATAAACATTGCTATCTGAGGGGCCACCAAACCACCTAGATAACCATCCCAGATAGTGTAATCCATTCAAGCACAGTCCCCGAAAAAGGATATTTAAATCCAAAGCTTTGGGGAGAAAAAGGGGGGAATCTTCCAAAGATACAGCTGGCCTGTAGGAGATTCTGTCCCCCCTTGTCCAGGACACTGTGCAAGGTGACTTCCCGGGATTGAGTGGCCTTACCTGAGAGAGAGAGGGTAAGTGATTTAATAACGTACATATGACGTCTAGCATGCTCTAAGATCGTGATTTCTGCACTCGTTTAAGGTATTCATATCTAGTGCGCTGGTGGTTTGTGTTGTTACTTTTCGGGATCACTTGTTAGTTGGTAATAGTGTATTCTGTGAATTGTTTTGTTCTTTTCCCCTTAAATTGCAATAGTGCATTCTTCCATTGTATCCATAAGAACTTGCGATAGTGGCGTATGGACCTGTGAGTGAAGTCCAAATAAACTGTTAATTTGAACCTCTCAGTGAAGTCTTTTTCTCTCCGTCACAACTTGCTGTCTGTAACTTGGCTGTAGTTTTTAGGGTTTTTGGTAATCTTTGCAAGAAAACAAAAGGAAGGACTTTTGTATCATGCATTTTAACATCTTTTTTTGATATGTTCAAGAATAGCATCTCTGGAATGTATTGAATTCTCCCTCTCACATACTTCCTTTGAAGAAAAAGTATACTCAGACCTCTCTGTAAATTGGCATTGTATTTACCGTATTAATGACATATGATAAAAAGTTTCATAATTAAAAATAACTTCTGACTCCCATCAGTTTTAAGTTCAGAAGCAGCAGATCTGATGAAATTTTCCTTCTGTCTACTGCACATGACCAATACTGTACACCCGTGGACAGGCTGATTTTACATTACCCATGCAAGGAGTCCAAAGCCGCCGGAATGCAAACTTACTGCACTTGCACAGCAGAGTTTCTCTCCTTACATTAAATATAAAAATGTATGCCTTAAATGTCTACCTCACCCTCATGGGTTACTTAGATTCTTCTTTTCTTAAGCTTAAAAGAATAATTTTGCCCTCAGCAGACAGAGGCTGCAGAAAATTAGCATTACAGCAATTTTAGATTTTCTAATGCTGACATGAACTCTCAGTTGAAACCTTCTGAACTTTGTTAATGAGTTGGAAAAGGATGCATTGCCCTTCCACGACTCTAATGTTGCACCACTGAGTTCCACTGAGGTTGAATCCTGCTGAGGGTTGAAAAGCCTCTAGCTGTCAGCTGGGACTCTACTAAATGCACATAACCACAGCAAAGTTGTACAAAAGTTGCCTTAGAACATGAATGTGTTGCAGTGAGCTCCTGTAAGGGATGGACTGTACATTCCCTGACGAGGGGCAGGAGTCCTCCAAGACTTCAATGGAATGCCTCAAACACTCGCAAGGAAATAGATAATGCAGGCCTGGCCTTCAAAGAACTGATAAGGCTCACACCTCTGGTGCCTGATGGTGTGGGAGAACTGTCTTGTGAAGACAGGATAGTTCTGCCACTCGTGTGGTGAGCTCGCTAGTTCTCAGTTCTCAAGGCCATTGTGTCCGATGAGTAACTTTTGCTTCATTATCCAAGAAATGCATGTGAAAGTGCACACCCCTGCATATGCTAATGAAGATTATAGAGATCATGCTAAACATGTATGACTATGGCACTCATCTCTCCACCCAAATCGTGCTACACGTCACCTGGGAGAAGGGAGAAACCTGAGACAAGGCTGTCCTCAGCAAGGGGGGTGGACCATGCTGATTCAGCAAAAATAAAAGGGGAAAATAAGTGCCCCCAGGGGGAACAAAGAACAAACAATAGAAGAAGATACTGCCTGGGAAGATTCTTCCCAAGAAAGAGGACTGTGCCTGGGAAGATTTTTCCAAGAAAGAAGAAGATTATGCCTGGGAAGATTCCCTGAAAAAAGACACTGGAACCAGGACTGGTGATCTCTTTATCTTTATGGGCTTTTTCTCTGTCTTTTCCTTTCTCTTTTTTCTCTCAGAATTGTTAAGTAATGGTCAGAGTAGTTAAGTAATGACCTTAAGTACAACCTTAAGTACCACTTGCCATAAGTTGTCCTATAGCTGTTGTTAAGTAACACAATGCATACCTTACCACTTGCCATAATTTGTTATATACCTAACCAATTATGGACCTTCTATATGACCTTGAGATTTTTCTCACCTTAGTCTGCACCGTTGAGAATTTACGAATGTGAAGTCACTTACTCTCCCTCTTTACTGGGAGTGGGATGTGACAGCTCCAGACATAAATTACATTCAAGGCAATTTTTAATAATTTATCTAAATAGGAAAATAACTTCTAGGTATAGAAATCCTCATCTTCAGAAAAACGGGTTAATGAGAAAAGGACACGCTAAATTATAATTACTGCAACATGAATTGATTTCAATTAAATACAATCCCAGTATCCTCCTGCATTATGCAAAGCAAACTTTAACTTTAGGTATTGTGTTCATAAAGTATGCCAAATGTTAACGGATTAATCTAGGCAGATTGTTAGTTTGAAAAAGAAGAGCGCTGACAACCACGTGTACAGTGACAGGTCATGAAGGTCCATTATTGGCTGTATTCAAGGGCAGACAGTCATTTTTGAATTATATTGAAGTCATCTTAGAAGCTAGTCACCAGACAGAGAACTCAGACAAGAAATAAGCATTTTGGCAAACAGCAGTGAAACTTACCCATTTATTTTGTTCTCTATCCTATGCAGTTAATGGGTCTAAAGTTCTGTGTTATCTACAGGCTTTTGAAAATCCAGCCCATTACCTACACAAAATAGACTGCTGTAACCATTTAAACATTTTTTCTCACCATTTATAAGTCCAAATATAAAACATAATATCATACAGCAATCCGTATGTATCCACACAATTAAAATTAGAGATATGGGCTTTGTTTTGTCAAAGTCAGTAACTCATTGATAATTAAAAGGCATGGGGATATGAAGAGGTGAATGGGATGGGATTATTTCTAGTTAGTTAGTTAGTTATAATAGGGTATTTTTAGTAACCAAAGCCATGTAAACATGCTTTAAAAAATCTCTCCGAATATGGACTTGTCAAATTCATTTTCTGTTGGGGAGCACAGACAAAAGAGGGAGGAGGTCTTGGCCAGCTCCATTAGTCAAGGAGAACACTACATGCCATTATGTCTACTCTCATGAGCCCAAGAAGAAGCAGCAGCCATAACAGCACCAGCTTCAAACTCCGGTGGCCATGGAGCGCTAGCGCTACCCCAGCTCCAACCTAGGTGTTTGTGGCGGGAGAGGGAGCTGGTCTGGGTAGCAACTGAAGGTATGGCAGGAGCTGGTAAAGAGGAGAATCTGCAGCCTTTATCCTTCAAAGGCCAAATGTACTGTCTGCAAAACAGACAGCTGCAAGGTCTAGTTGCAGGGCTTCTGTCTTGACACTTATTTTATATTAATCGCTTATATACTTTATATGTAAACACTTCATCAGATTTGGACTCTGATCTTTTTTACTGTCACTATAACGGAGACACTGAAGCCTGGCAGCTAACGTCAGCAGTAGTCATGGTAGCAGCGGACTTCCATTTAGGAAGTGAGCCCAGGTCACAGTTCAAGATACCAAGCAAAACAGTGCGGAGATGCTTGAATTACTAACACTTAGGACTCATCTGCTCTATGAGGGGAAAGCCAGCATATATTTGGCTTCATTGTCAAGGAATCACAAGAAAAGAACAGATATTCAACTGTGTCTAAACCCTAAGCTTGTTTCTGAAATGGCAGTTCCATGGTTGCATTATTTTTTTTTTATATTTAGCTACTAATATCTGTATTAGCTGCTAGATAGCTCCTGATACAACAAAAATGAAAGGCATCAGAAAAATGAGACCACTTTTTGTGGTCTCTTCTTCATCAGCATTATAGTCTTCAAATTTTCAGTCTTCATACGTAGGCTTAGAACAGGAGTTGGCATTCTATGGGAACATATAAAATAAATGCAGTAAGAGAAACACTTGAAGTAATCCCTTCTTTCTGATTATCACTAATAAGGACTCAGCTCTCTCTAGTTTCAGGCATTGTCCTTCAAGAAAGACATGGAGCAGCTGAGCAGAATCCTTAGGAGAGCAATGAAGAAGTCAGGAAACCATAATCTATAAAGAAAGGTTGAAGGATCATTTAAATGAAGCCTACTGAAAAGGCATGCGACATTGTCCAAATATATAAAACGCTGCTGAAAGGTGAACTAAAATTATTGACTATGCCAGTGGTGAATAGTGTAAGAAGTAATCAGTTTGAATTAGCATGAATATTTAGATTAGATATTAGCAAAGCTTTTCTGATCCTAAGTGTAGTGTAGGATTGGAATAAATCAGATTGGGGAAGCTGTTGAGGGTCTGGCACTGGAGATCCTTGGCAACTGCTTAGACAAATATCTGACAAGAATGATCAAGACCTAGTCACCTAGGAGCCATGGAGCAAAGGAACCCACTGAGGCTCTCTTGAGGTCCTCCCTGTGCTGTGATTCCCATATGGATTAGAGAGTCCACCTGCACAGCAAGTTTGGGAGGAATGCAACCTTAGCTGTCATTTTTAACTTCAGTTGTGATTATTACATGTAATCTATGGATTACTGTCTCTGCTTAAAGACAAAGCTTGAAAACAAACTTGCATCTTTTCCCTATTGATCAAATTGTGTGACCATGATCAAATGGAAAGAAGCATAATTTTATATTTTAGAGTTGTGATTCATATCAGCTCACTTTTGACATCTTAAAGTTAGTTGTCTGGAATAAGGCTCCTTCTTCAAGATGCAAGACATCTCTTCAGGTGAATTCACGCTATTCTTACTGCTGAAATTAAACAAGGTGGTTTGTTTACTATGTGTGTGTGTCTCTCTCTTGGCAACACAGGAAGCCTCATCAAGTAGACAACTATTTCGGTGGATTACCAAGATAAACTTTGAAGTAACTGTGGAGATTTTGAAAAGAATAAAGAGCAATCCTAGCGTGGAAATGGCAACCTACATTCCAATTCATATTGGACTACTGATTAAATAGCACCAGTGTAAATGCTCAGATCTATTTTAGGGATCATGCTGAGAAGGTACTGCTCCTTCTATATGTCTAGGTATATTTACAACAGTTTACAATTTGATGGATTGTTTGAAGTACATTATTATGTTATGAGCCAGCACACTCAAGTCAGCTGCACTGCTGAGAGAGGGGCTTCCAGAAGGCAGACATGCAAACCAGTTTCTCACTAAGACCGATATATGATTGGGTCTGGGTTTGAAAGCCTGACCCTGCTGCCATGCCACTCCATTCCCCTCCACAGTATATGATACATTGGTGTACATTCTGTTAAGGTAAAACACAATATTTCATCAAGTTTACAAAGTCCTTTTAAATTGCTGTCAATATTTCATAACAAAATTACACCAGTGTACATTTGGATCCAAATATTTATTTAAACAAATGAAAAACCCCTTATGGTATCCATTATGAATTATCTGGGACATCTTGGACCCAATACCAGTAATAAGTTTTCTAAATAGTCTTTATGAATAAGGAAGACAAGTCCTTATATTTGTTAGGTTTTTATTATAGTGCTGTAATATTAGTAGCCTCGCTTTATTAGTAGCCTTACTTTTGAAGCAAAATACATAATTTAAAACAATAAATTGGTATAAGTTGTGTTTTGTGGTGTGGATATTATGTAAATCAAATTTCATTGTGTGAGAATGTACACACACACAAATTATTCTTTCCTAAGTTATAACTGATATTATATACAATATGCAATTAACATAATTACTTTCCCTAGTGCATGGATAAATAAGATGTATTTCCTAATTTTTCATACAGCTTTGGAAAGTTATCATAAATGCTGTTAAATAAAATTTGGTTTTGGTTTGGATGCTCTAATATCTTTCATGACACAAGCTCTAAATGAATGCCAAAATCAAAACACAACACAGCAGAGAGCTGCAGCTGATAGGCAAAGATCTGCTCAGTGTCTGATATATTAACTAAAAACATTTTAAGTGTGCCCGTGTCATTGAATACAATGTTAAATGAAGGCCCTGCCCAACATAAAGTTAGCATGGAAGACAACAGATAATTTCACCATGTCAAAAGGGTTGGTGGGAATAATTTTGTGGTTGTCGACTCAGATGGGATTCCAGTAATGTAGATATCCTTGAAAAAGGTATTTCTTCTCTTCATAAAGTCATTTTGAAGATATTCAAAACCCAACTGGACAAGAGACTGAAGAACATGCTCTTTTTAACCCTGCTTTGAGCTGGGAGGGCAGCCTAGATGACCTCCAGAGGTGCCTTCCTATCCCAGCCATTCTGTGCTTTTGCTATTCCGAGAATAGGCAGGTGGACCAAGAAAACTCAAAAAATAACTGCAATGCAGTTTTATGTGATGTATGTGAACCTTTCCTTTCTCTGGAAAGTTCTCTTTCCTTTGGAACAAGTTCATTATTTTGGTTAGTCAGTCAGCAGTATCACCCCAAATCCCATGTTTGCAGGTAGACTAGCTGTCCTAGAAGGGACTAAATCACAAAGAGCAAACCCCAATAGATTAAAGAAGATGCTGCATAGCACAGTAAAAGGAATACATATATCTGAGCAAAATGAGAGCATCATTCTCTTCCAGTTTTACTATTTGAAAATATGGCATCTGTTGTAGTTTAGTCATTCAAGACCACTCTGTGAAACAGGAGGGATTTAGGCATTTTTAGAAGATGACATCTTTACCAACTTAAAAAGGACATTAGGAGACTGATGACTTGTTTAAACTGGGCACTTAACTTTTAGATAGCAAAGGTTATGGAAAAGGAACCTCATAAGAATAAAAAAATGAGAGACATTCAGAGAACAGTAATCTTAAGTGAATGCTGGGAACATGGTGTTAGTTGGAGAGAAGCCAATGAAACACATCTTACAATATATATTTTATGTGTTCAAATCTCCACACAGATTTATCATCTGTCATTATAATTATTTAGATTTGAGTAGTCCTGCTTCAACAGCCATTTCTTTAATTCAGACCAAGTCCCTACTTTGAGAAAAACACAGTAATGTTCCCCCGGGAGAATATTTCTGCCGTGTTGGATATGCATTTTCACCATCTTTTTGTTTACACACTCCTGTTTATGTTCGTATTTGTTCAGAGCAACAGCACAGCCTGCATGCTCTCAGGCAGAGTAGAGCAGACGCAGATGCACGTGTGCCAGTCGCTGGGAAGGCTTTGGAGAGATCAGGTGTAATTTGGTGTGAGAGCATCCTCCCTCCAGCACACACCGCTCTATAGCGCTTCTCACAACGCAGCACAGTGTGTCCTTCCTTGTGTTTTCAGTCGATTCTGCTGAACACATACAGATAACCTTGTGGAAGGCACCGCACTCCCTATCCCTTTGTTCCCTCATCTAGCATTTCTTTTAAATGAGTGTGCCTTTTCTCCTTCTTTTCATTCCTCCCAACTGGCAGGTCCTTCTGCTGTTGCCAGCCTGCGGAATATTACCCCTGAAACAAAAGAACACAAGTGAAACCCGAAAACTTCTCTGAGGAGAGACAGCAACAGTTGAACTTGGGAATGAAGTCCCAATCATCATTCAGAACTGTAGGGAATGAGAAGAATTTACAGGCATCGGGATGTGATTTTTCAGCAAATTAGTACTATGTTAGTTATCAGAGAATAAGTAGCAAAATTAAAAATGTATTTCTTGTCACCATCATTTTCATGTGCTGTTCACCGTAACAGTGCTCCTAGCCCCAAAGGCTGCAATGCCATGCAGTTTGAGAAGAGTATTGATAAAAAGGGAGGTAACACCTGTGACCATGGTGCACAGGGAACCCAAAGAAAGCACACTAAAAACTCAAAACCAGTTTCCAACAGTAAATAAGAGATGGAGACATCAGAGCTTCCATACTTTTTCCCAAGATAAGGCTTGAAAAGTTTTAAGCACACTGGTCAGAGGCACCTCCAGTGCATACCTGTACTTCCCTTGAGTGTTACATTGATTTTAGGGACAATCCTCAAGGATTAAATTCTATGTGTCAAGCGTACAACCTGACCCTGATGCACCGCAGCGACTAGCAATTACAGAACACAACACAATCAATGCGCAAACAACTGGAACGTAAATGAAGCTTTTGTCCAGATGATAAAATACAACATTCAAGTAACTCTTCAGGGAGCTCTGTGGGTCATAGTCTAATAAAATGGGAAAAGTCAGCTTCATCTTTTTTTCCTAATGCTCTGCAGTCGCCTCACAGCAGGAAGGGAAAGCAAAGACTCCAGTTCCTATCAGAAACCAGTTCTAAAAGCAGTCCTTTAGCTGGCACCCAGCAATTATGGGGCTACAGAATGTCAGCTGCAGCAGCTGGGCAGGAACTGGTGCAAAAGACAATAAAAAATTGATGATGATGGAGGGCAGTTTGCTGTAAGAGACTCACCCTTTTTTTGATGGAAGTCATCAAAACTGAACAAAATCTCCCTCAGACACCAGGCTTTTTGTTCATAGGATGTAGAGGCAAAGAATCTAGTTGCATGCCCAGTTGGGCACCTAATATGCTATAACTGAATTTCATGCACAATAAGTTTTGATTAGGATTTCAGCAGACGTGCACAGTGTACTACCATTCAGAAGGCACGTGGCAAAAGAGAAAAAAGGAAAAGGGATTGCTTAGTAAGGGCAAAGCCAGTCCTTATTTTTCTCCTGGCTCCAGTATGGAGCCTGTGCACACCTTGTCTTAAATAGAAACCCCTCCAGGGAGGCTGTGAACTCACAGTATCTCCCCAATGATGGATGCTTTCAGTTGTGGGAGAGAGCAGGGAAGGAGGGGCACAGTCAAACTAGAGTTGTACTGCAGATTTCTTCATTCACTGTGGCACAGTGAAAATTGTTCCAGGGAAAAAATGATGAGGACATAAAATGGAAAGTCATTCTGTGCAGGATTTCTGAGCTTGTGAATCTCCCAGCCTCAGTTCTACTTCATTCCCAAAGTGAAATGAATCACCGGGGCAAAAACGGAATGAAATCTTACCAGAGCATAGTCCTGCCACGCACAGTGAATCAATGTCCATTACACACGGCACTCCTTCCCTCTGCTAGGGAATGGGTGTGATAGCACTGACTGTCTCACAGAACGGCAGTTTCCCACCACCTGGCAAATTCACCACCATGAGCTCACCAGAGGTTTCAACTACTTCTCAGTGAGGCATGGAGACATAGTTAACTGCTCATGCCATTGAAAACTTCCACCCATTACTTCCAGCTCAGAATTTCCATTTTCTCAGAAGTGGACACGTTCTCCTCTGGTGTAAAATTTTTATTTTAATTTCATACCAAATGCAAGTACCAAAACCAGGACAACTGAGAAAACGGTTTCAAGTCAAAGACGTCATTAAAAGGCATGTGCTGGCAAAAAAACATTTTTGTTAAATAAAACTGTTCAAGACAAAGCATTCCAGCTAGTTCTCCTTCCAACCTGACCACTGTTCCAGGGATCTGTAAATACTCCTATCCCGGGCTGTTCTCTTGCAATGCTGCTGGACTGCACAATACTGACATCTACAATTTCTAAGAGGTCAGCATGTGGGGTTTTTTTAATTCATTTACATAATGGTTTTGCCACAATTTATATTTTTGTATGCAAATAAGCAGAGCAAATGCACTAATGACCTCTAGTTCTGGTTTATACGCTCGAAATATAGCAAGCCCCATCCACAAATTTTCCACCCTGTATACACATTCAAATTATGTGCGCACAGTTCACAATTACTTAATTGCTCATGCCAAAATTTAAGTGTATATTTTGCAATTAGTCCTACATAGTAAGAATGTAATTAAAGGCATAGTTGATAATCATTTGAAACTTTGAGTGAGGGAAAAATTGGTGGTGTGGTGTTTGTATTGCAATTTGATTCCATTTTAGAAGGAAACACTGTGAAGTTTTATTTCTAAACAATAGAGGACATATGTGAAATACTGTTGAGTATAAATTGTAGGCATTTACCATTGGCCATTATTCTTTGTAAAACTCTAATTTTTTGAGGATGATCTCTTTTTTTCTCAAGTAACAAAACTCGTAGTGTTACATACCATATTGAATTACATATTTTATCACCCTTTACTTTTTAAATGTATAAAGTTTTATTTCAGAATATCATTCACCCTCCACTGGCATAACCTGCCTCTCTACTTCATATTTGCCTAGCAGCTGTTCATCAGCATTGCCAAAATACCCAGGTATTTGTAAGTCATTTGGAGTGTTTAGTCATTTGGAGAACATTGCCATTTTCTGCATCTACCTGAAGGCATTTGAAACAGACTTGGCTTTTAGAAGCTCTGAAAGTCAGTCATCTGAAGCGTGCTTGTGGTTAGGAATACAAAGTCACAAGTCACTTAGTAAATTTAGAAAAAAATCACCGTATCTGGCCATTTCATGCTCTTACAAAGTAGAATTTGGTAAACAACATAGATTAAAAAGAGGCATTTGGAATGCAAAGAGGTGGACTTCTGTGTTACAATTAAAATCTGAGGTATATCGCTAGGATTTCAGCTCCATCTTCTTCCACAATTTGGTGTTTAACACTAGTTATGCAACAACAGTTTGGCTTCAGATGGGAAAGGTTGTCACCATCACTCAAGTTTTTAAGCAGAATGAGACCCATGTCTCAAAAGTGCGTTTCACAACAGCCAGATTTCATCTGCTTTAGCACAGAAGTCCCATGTGAACTTCTGGCTTGAAAGCTTATAATGTAAAATATGCATTGTCCACTTGTTCCAAGTGTAGACCAGCCTACATGGCAATGGTTACAGAACTCTTGCTAACTTCATGAAACACTAAACTCATGCAACATGCCTTTGACTGAAACATAATATGATATCAAGCCTACTCCATATGGTGATACCAAGCCTAATTGCAGATGCTTCCCAAATGCTGTGTGGAATCAGGGAAAATTGCTGGTATTACAATTACTGTGAACCCAGGTTGAGGTGGAGGCAGGCAGAAGGAGAAAAGAAGAGGTCTTTTGTGAGACATTTGTATCTCAGCTGAAATTGCAGGGTGTGCCACTATGATGGGTAGTGCGCAAAGTGACCACATTAATTTCAATGTTGATTTTCTTATGTTCATAACCCTGATAAATTTTTAGGCAGCTGAGCTTACTTACATAATTTACTATTATGAATATTTATCAGAAAATAACATAATAATATTTCATTTACAATCTAAGGCTAGACATACTAGTCTGTTAGTTATGAAACGTGAAACAATAATTCCACCTTTTTTGTAAAATATCAATTTCAAAGAAGGCTTAACCACATCAAAACACTGGATTTCAAGTGAGAAAAGAGATGCCTTTCAAGTTGATAAGTACTTTTGAGCAATGAATATTTTTGAAGTGTTGCAATCCATTCAAAATCTATTTGCAAACATGAATAAGCAAAAGTCAAATATGTTTTTCTATAGAAATAATATCTGAGTTCTCACAGTAACCATTTCAACATATAATAGGCAATCACAGTTTTAATCAATTTTTCTCATAAAGTATGTTACTAATCATGTTTCCATCCCACTGAGCACGGTGAGCATAAGGTTACAACACTCTTTTCAAGTGCCTTGCAAATGGGACCTTACCTGATTTTTATAACTTGGGTAAAGCCTATGCATTTTGACAGAAACAAAAGGGGTTTGCCTCTCTTGCTCTTTTTCAAAGTGTCCTCCTTCAAAAGCAATCTCAGGAACTTCTGTAGGACTATACACAAAGCAAGGTAATATTCAGCGCTATTAAAAGTATTACAACCTGCTTTCCAATTCAAGTCATGATTTTAGAAAAAATATAAGGAAAGTTACATTTTAACAAGTTCTGATGAGCTAGTTGAATTACAGTGCATAAATGGGTTTAGAGATGAATATAAATTTAATTTTATCCAGTAGTAATATGATGATTGTGACAATGGAGAATGTTCTAGACAATTACATAATAAATTTGGAAATATGGCTTGAATGAATATTGAAAAATTGTTTCACTCAAATTCATTTCAGTCCCCTTGGTCAAAATATGACTCTGTATTTCTTACAAGATTATGATTTTCTTATTTGTGTGATTTCTGCTTTGTGTTTTGACTGACCCACCATAGACAAGATATACCAAAAAAAAAGGTTAAATCTTTCAAACATAAAACCTGGGGTTTACTTAATTTTAAGCGTAAAAAGCAAGTTACATTTATTTAATTTTTTGGGGAATTCATGCTTTATATCTCACCAAAACAAGCTTTCTTGTCTACAGATAAATTTCTAATAACATGTGGTCCCTACCAATAACATGTGGATCCTCAGGGTTCGTCTTACCTCTAGACCATGTTTGGAGTTCATATCAGGAAAACATCAGAATTCTGAGATCTTATATTTAATGAAAGATTAGAAGTCTTCTTTTTTTTTTTTCTGTTTTTAGAATAAAGTTTCTCAACACGCAAACATAACCAAACTCTTTTACTGAATTGTTCTGGTAGTTGTTGGATTTCATATATGTCAGTAGATGTTCATTAAACACTTTTAAAATATGGTGAAACACATTTGTGTAGAGGGTTGGAGAGATAATTACACACTTTAAACATAAACTGCAAACACAGTGGTAATTACTTGCCTTCACGGGTTTCCAGTCAGTGGTGGTGAGAGTATATATTTACCTGATAATGGTATGTTACCTGGAGCTTTCATTGGCTTCATTGGCTAACACAAGGCATAGGGACAGTGCTGGTAGCTTTCTTGTCCCCACTTCATATCCTAAGGTTCTTAGTAATAATATATGGCAATCCTTTCAAAATACGTACATGCTTTTGTGGACTGGGGGAGGAAGGTTCAATGCCAAAGGACAAAGGGTTTTCCCTGGCATTTGCGTTAAAAATGAGATTCAGAGCTTCTTCTAATTATACGCTTTATCAAAAGCTCTAGCTCCGTATTTTAAAATCTGGCTTCATTTTCATATTGATGTCCCTCATCTCTGTTGCTGAATACAGCTTTCTTCTTCCACAAATGTAAATTCCAAATTAGGGTGTACCTTCTTATCTGCACATGGGAAATTAGCATTCAGTGCAGTTTTCCAGTTTTTTTGGAAGCTAGCAAGATCCCTACTGAGTTGCGTGGGCTAAAGTGGCATATTTAGCCAATCAAAGGGAAATATAAAAGGCCAAACACACCAACACACTCTGATTCTTTCTGGCACAAGAGATTAATATTAAATGCAACACTTATTTATGAATGCCCAGAGAATATTTAGAAGAAAAAGTTTTTCCTTTTATATTTTAAAAGCTGAGTTGAATTCTGGGTCCTTAAAAGTATACCAAGACTGAATTTGTCCAGTGAGTTTCTGATAACAAGGATGTTCACAGGTGAGTAGAGGACATGAAAGACATGGTTCAGTTGTGCAAAGTGTTACCTAGTGACATTTTATTTAGGATAACATTAGGCTTCTAAGACATACAGAAACCAGGTACAATCCAAGGCCTTTGGGACATTTAAATGTGTCTGGAGTTTTAGCTATAAAGGTCTGAAGAGTTACATTCAGGCAACAGGTTTCAGCCCAAGCTGTCCCAGGAGCTTGAACTATGGTATATGAAAAGATCAGTTTTGAAGCCAAGAGTTGATAGACCCTCATGTAACAAAAGCCACATTAAACATCCTCGGGCATGTATTTATTGTCATGTTAACCTGGATCCAAGCTCACGGTGTCCACCTGTTGTTTCTCATTCAGGATTGCCCCTGGCACAAACTGACAGGTTTCTCAGAAATCCGTGAACACTTCCCACTTGTTCCTGCTTCATGTTTGTCCCAAAATGATCCTCCTTGGACATACAGGTTAAAACTACTAAATTCAATGTTTCCCCCAGACCATTTTTTTCATCAGTGAAGCTAAGGAACAGTCAGGTTCATAAAGCCAGGTGGCCTGTGTCCATACAATAAAATGTTATCACTCTCCAGAAGCGTGAATGGATCCAAACTACCAAATGGCAATGGTGCTTGACCTGCAATAACTCCCAGACTATGTCAGAAATAGTTTGGGGAGTCCCTAGGTGGTGAGGCCAAAAACATGCTAAGGGGCTGTCTAAGCCCTTTTGCAGCATGTGCAATCCCATTCCTTTGCCCAGGAAATCCTGGCTCAAGTACCATGAATTTACTGGTACACAGAGACAGTCACGGTTTCTGAAGGAATTAATGAGATTTACCATCCAGGCACAGAAGGGCAGTTCAAACCCATCTGGTCACACACACTAGACCTTTCTGGTGTGTAGGAAAGATTCACGTGGGCATCTTTTTTGTTCTGGCCTCTGCTTCACGATACATCAGAGGGAGAATACGATCTCCAAATCCTATCTGAGAACCTGCAGCCAGCAGAAATGTATCAAAAGAGGACTTCTTGCAGAGTTTTACTGGGGCTGGGAGAATTTTTACTGAGAAAAGAAAGTCCAGGTGTCACGGTGAGCATGCTTAGTTTGGGTAGTTGAGCAAGCTGCATGAGCAGCTGCTGGTACTGCACTTTCCAAGAAAAGGAAACAGAGAAATCCATCCCCTCACTTCGGAAACACATTAGCAGACCCCCTTGGGAGTCTGCCCCACACCTGGACATCTTTCTTTTATCTTCCTTTCAAAAGGCCTCAAGGAATCATGCTCTGGTGTGCGTGTGGGGAAGAGGGGCAACAGGAATGGCGCAGCCTTTGGCACAGATTGTCACAGACTGCCATTTACCTCCAAAAGTTTTGTGGTCACAGCAGGTCCAGGCTGCTGTGAGCCTGGAGGACACTCTGCTGATGCCTTTTTGCCAGAACCTCATGGGACTGGCTAAAAGGACATAGTAAGTAAGCATGGCTGGGCCACAGCCATGACCCATCTGCCATGGCTGATGCAGAAATGCAGTCAATTAAATTCAGGCCTGAAATGAGCACTGTTACCCACAAGTGCCAGGATAGCACTGAGGAACTGCTCTCCTTCCTTATGCAAAAAAAGAAAGATGTTCTTTTGCTTCTGGCCACACTCCCCCTGCATACTGTGCCCCAGTAGAGCAGCTGAACAAGCCATGGGTACGAGGCGCCATCAAGCCGGGGCACCAGTAGCACAGACAGACTGGGAGCAGCGTGGACAGCCAGAGAGCTGACGAGCCTGAGTTTGCTGCAGTCAAAAAGCAAGATTCCTGGAATTAACCGAAGTCATAGGCACATATAAAAAGTCATTCATAGAGATACAGCTGTGGGATCACGGCAAAGGCAACAATTTCTAGCTCCAGTAACATATTGATTCATGACTGAAGCTAGTACAGCAGTAAAACCAAGGAAAATTAATTTTCAATATAGCAAAAAGGCTATGGTTTCTGAAGCAGCTAGATGTAAAACAAAAACTGATTATTAGCTTGAAAGGAGTGGCTAAATGAACTACCAAAAAAAATAATTGAACTGAGACTCCGGAAGAGCAAAAGTGCTGGCACGACTGAGAAGCTGCAGAATAGCTCAGAAGAGCAAAATGTGTTTTAAATAAGCAAGGCAGAACAAAAGTACCCAGAAATCAGGCAGCATGCCAGCAGCAGCTTAATAACTAATATATTATGTTAGAAAGAGCTGCTAGGAGAAGTACTGCCTTCAACAAGCACACGTGAAAAGTAGATGTGACCAGTCCTTACAGAGACACAAGCTAAAAGTAGATGTGACTGGTTCAGAGCAGCTATTGTGCAAGCTCCAATGTGCCCCATCCTGCTGAACCTCACCAAACATTCTTCTGCAGTTTGGCAAGTAAGGTGACTGAGAAAAGACTAGAATCGCATGATTCATTAGTAGTTAAATGAAAAAAAAAAAAAAAAAAAAAAAACAAAAACCCCCCCCCCCCAAAAAAAAACAAACAAACAAAAAAAAAAAACAAAAAGAAAAGCCAGGCAGCACCAAAAAACCCTTTTAAAATGTTAACACATACATTACAAACATGTCAGCCTTAAACAATAAAATAGTGCATAATATAAGCTTCACTGATGATATAATTAATACTTATGAAATCTTCCTATAAAGATGAGATATAAACTTCTGGGGTAAAGGATTACTTAAGGAGTTAAAACCATCTAAAATCCTTTATTCTCAGATTAAAAACTGAACTATGTTCTAAAGCCTTCAAATCATTTATTAACTCAGGGAGCACTGAGGTGCCTGCACAAGAGTTACATTCCGGTTTCTTTCTGAGACATTTTTCACCAATTTTAGATAAGCAACTCTCTGCATGTGCAAAACAAGTAACATCAGCATTCGCATAACTCTACAGAAAAATGGAAGTCCATAGAAAC
This sequence comes from Rynchops niger, assembly GCA_013400035.1. Lineage (NCBI taxonomy): Eukaryota > Metazoa > Chordata > Aves > Charadriiformes > Laridae > Rynchops > Rynchops niger. The sequence goes on along the minus strand of VXBH01000417.1, from coordinate 81,453 downwards.
AGAAAGAGTTAAAACAAAACCAAGTTCTCAGTGGATTCACGAGGTAAAACTCACTGACATGATTAGGTTTGGTAACTGATGTCTATTAGATCAGACAAAAAGAAATCCTGATGTTTTCAGAACCCTGTACCAACTATTTTTAAATAAGTATTCAACTCCATCTCAAACAGGTACAGAAAAATGACTTTCTCTAAAAAAAAAAAGAGGCACAATATGCTGCAGCTGGAAACATATCCAAAGAATAAAATTCCAAATAAAAGCAGAAATATTCCATTTCAGAAGTGGCATTACATCAATTCGACCTGCCTGAAGGTAACCACCAGCAGAGATGTTTCTCTCTGTATGCTTTGTTTCCCTGCTTTAATACAGTTAAACCTAGCAAGTTCCTACAGCAACCAGAAATGTAGCCTTGATACACAGACCATTTTTTCATAAAAAATAGGCATATACAATTACAGCAGGAACTTTTAGAGCTCCTAGAATGCTTTGGTGGTAGGAAATTATTTTTTCCCTAAAGATAGTTTGATAGTATTGGAAGAGGTACACAAGATGGAACTGAGATTAAAGTATATTGAATAGATGAGGAAAGATTCCTACTATATTTATAGTTAATTTTTAAGGCAGAAAACTTGAACTCAATTACCACTTTTTGTTTCATTACAGTCTTCAAAGTGGGAAAAATATATGCTCTCCTCAAACTGCAACAGGACTCTCACTTATGTAACAGGAGGAAAAAATATCCATTTAGAGTTAAAAAATGTAAAGGTTTTTTTTTTTTAATTATTGTGTGCTATTTATTCAGTAATTCCTAGTACCATTTGATGGGGAAAAATGTGATGGTGTTTTAGAATCAGTGTGTTGCATCCTTTGTTTTTTTCCCCACTTTTTCCCCTATCTTATTCTCTTTCACTTCTATCTCTGTCCATCTTTCTTTTTTTTTTCCTTCTACTTATTCTGTCCTTCTACCTAACATTCATTCCAGGCTCTATCAAAATTATTTGGCATTAACGTAGTTATGTTTGCAGCAGTGGCAGCTCAACCCACAGGATCCTCAAAAGAAAATTTCTTTGTAGGTTTGTGCATGTCTTTCTGCATGCCCCATAACTCAGCAGAGGTTTAAGAGAACCACATCGTACAAAAGAAGACCAGCATAGTTTATTCATAACCAAAGTAATACTAACAAGACAATAACATTAGCAAAAATGTAAACATTGGCCATTGCCTTACAAAGGACCTTGTATTTATCCCCTGCGTGTGCCTTTCTGTGCTCAGCCTAGGCTGATACGTGCCTCTGTGAGCTTGGGATGACCAGCGAGATCTCTAGATGATGGTTACCATGCAAACACAAACGTTCACAAATTAGGTAGCACATTTAAATGCTATTAAACATGCACACATCTGTGGAGACATGTTGCATACTCTAACAAGTCTGTACCAGGTTTGCAGCAACCCCTGTTGCATTATGCCACTACCTCATGTTGCTATAGAGACAGAAAGACAAAGAAAATTTTGGCGATGGTTGGGGTAGACCCCAATGTCTGTCTGCAAGAAACTTGGGTTTCCTCTCATTTTCTTTTATGATGACCCAATAAGATGATGAAGGAACAGTGAATTTATACCCCCAAATCATTGCTGTATGTGATTACAGGCTTAAGGAGACCACACTGTGTCAGTTACAGTTAGGTCACATTTGTAAATTTTTCTTCCTAATCCCAAACAGAAATATTGATTACTGTACAATCTGAAGGTGGTATGTGGAGAAAACAAAACAAAACACAAAACAAAACAAAACAAAACAAATACAACACCACAAAAGACAAGAAACCAAGTAGGACGTGTATCTGACACTATCTATGAGAAAGTTTTCAAGAAGATGTCAGCTTCCTGTGGAACTGACTCCTTGGAAGATAATGTCTTCATGGGACTGCAAAGAGAACAGATAGCGTGCTGCCTCCAGCTAGTCGCCTCATAACAATCGAGACGAGGGCAGCTTCACTGCTTCACTGGTTTCTAAAACTCTTCTGGGCTGTTGAAATGATTTGGCAGCTTCTGTGCAGTCCATCATGCCCAAGTTGTGAATATTCACATTGTGCTCACTGGATCACTCACCCTTTATTGAAGGACGGTTTAGCATATTCCCTCTGTCTCATTGAGCTAATCTGTAAGTATAAATATATATATAAAATATATATATATTTTATATATATATGTATTATATTTTTATATATATAAA
>VXBH01000417.1:0-74766 GCA_013400035.1 Rynchops niger | reverse complement strand
GGTGGGGGGGGGGGGGTGGGGGAGGGGGGAGTAAGAAAATTAAATGTAAAATGCTATGGTGTTATTAGAAACTTTTAAAGTTAAATACATAAGTAAATCAGGACAAAATAAGGTTCATCAAAACAATAATCATTATTTACTTCTGAAGATATATTAGAAGGTATTATAATAACTACACTGTCTTAGACTAGTGTTTTAATGATTATTATACTTTTATTTCAGTATCTCAAGACAAAGGGATTTGATATAGAATGCTGAGCTCAATAATTGCTCTGGGTCTAAGATGTTTGAAAGATTTTTTTACTCAGTGATATCCTTTCAACAGTCTTAATAGTAGAGGACATATTCTGCATTGCCCTCTCCCAAGGGTTCCTAAGTCCGAGAAACTGAGCAGCTTAAGAGGTGCAGCGTCTGAGACTTCTCAGTGCTATTTTCATCTACAAATGAATTTGTATTCTTTAATTGTTGATGCTCCCCGAAGCAGAGAAAAAAAGAAACCTTTCATCTTTTCCATTTAAAGCTCAAATATTAATAATAAAAAGAACAATTCTTCCTGTTGTATCAAGTTTTGGGGTCTTTTCCCATCACTGTTAATATTGAACATTTCAGATATATTTATCTAAACAAGAACTTCTTGTTCATGCAGATCAGGTCAGGAGCAGTGACTGGGACAGAAAATCAATAGGGGAAAAAAGCAATAATTTGGCAAATGGAAGAAAAAGATTGCCAAATATTTTGCTGTCACTCACCTTACTTGTCACTTTCCTACATTCAGGATAAAACCTGAGAGTAAAATTCTAGGGGTCAGATGCCTTTTTATTTTCTTAAAAAGTTTTGACATATTTATCACCTAGGAAATAACAGATAACAAAAGTAAGCAAACAAATCTCTCTTCTTCCTTTAATTTATTTTTTTTTTAGGGAATCATGGAATAGTTTGGGTTGGAAGGGACCTTTAAAGGTCATCTAGTCCATCCCCCCTGCAATAAGCAGGCACATCTTCAACTAGATCAGGTTGCTCAGAGCCCCGTACAACCTGACCTTGAAAGTTTACAGGGATGGGGCATCTACCACCTCTCTGGGCAACCTGTGCCAGGGTTTCACCTCCCCCATTGTAAAAAATTTCTTCCTTATATCTAGTCTGAATCTACCCTCTTTTAGTTTGAAGCCATTACTCCTTGTCCTAACACAACACGTCCTACTAAAGCATTTGTCCCCATCTTTCTTATAAGCCTCTTTTAGGTAGTAAAAGGCCACAATAAGGTGTCTTCAGACCCTTCTCTTCTCCAGGCTGGACAATGCCAACTCTCTCAGCCTGTCCTCAAAGCATAGATGCTCCAGCCCTCTGATCATCTTTGTGGCCCTCCTCTGGACCCACTCCAACAGGTCCATGTCTTTCCTGTGCTGAGGGCTCCAGAGTTGGCCACAGTAGTCCAGGTAGGGTCTCACCAGAGCAGAGTAGAGGGGCAGAATCACCCCCCTTGACCTGCTGGCCATGTTTCTTTTGGTGCAGCCCAGGATGTGGTTGGCCTTCTGGGCTGCGAGTGCACATTGTCAGCTCACGTCCAGCTTTTCATCCACCAACACGCCTAAGTCCTTGTGGTCCCTCAGCTCAAGAGTTGTGGGAAGAGAGGTTGCCAGTGAAGAGTGATGCAAAAAATGTTTCCTTTGACCTTCCTTTTCTGGATGACATACCTGTAGAAGCCCTTATTATTCTTTGCTTCCCTTGCCAAGTTCAGCTCCAGCTGCACCTTGGCCTTTCTGATGCCATCGCTACACAACTGGGCAGCGTCCCTATACTCTTCCCAGGATACCTGTCCCTGCTTCCACTGTCTGTGCATTTCCTTCTTGCCCTTTAGTTTGACCAGCAGGTCTTGACTCCCATGCTGGTCTCTTGCCACATTTTCCTGATTTCTTACTCCTGGAGATTGAGAGCTCTTGCATTTTATGGAAAGCGTTCTTAAAGATCTGCCAGTTCCATTCTGTTCCCTTGTCCCTGAGGGCAGTTTCCCAGGGGGTCCTATTGATTAACTCCTTGAAGAGCGGGAAATTTGCTTTCCTAAAATTCAGGGTCCTGACTTTACTCTTTGCGTGACCCATATCCCTAGGACAGCAAACTCCATTTGTGCATGATCACTGCAGTCCCGGCTGCCTCCAATCTTGATGTCACCGATTAGCTCACTTGCATTGGTGACCAACAGGTCCAGTATCACATCCCCCTCTGGCAGGGCTTAAGAAGTTATCCTCCATGCACTCCCAGAGTCTCCTGGACTTCTACAGCTCAGCATGCTACTTTTGAGCAGATGTCAGGGTGATTGAAGTCCCCCAGCAGGATGAGAACCTGTGAGCACAATACCTCCTGTAGCTTGTGTAAGAAGTCTTCATGGATAGGCTCCCCTTGATTGGGTGGCCTGTAGTAGACACCAGTCACAAGGCTCCCTTTGTTGCCTTGGTCTCTATTTATTACCCATAGGCTTTCAACCTGCTCATGGCTATTCTTCAGAGACAGCTCTTCACATAGTATCCATTTCTTGATTCCTTGCCTGTCCCTTCCAAACAGCCTGTAGCCATCAATAGCCACACTTCAGTCATGGGATTCATTCCAATAAGTTTCAGTAATGGCAACTGGGTCGTAACTTTCTAGCAGCATAGTAGCTTCCAACCCCTCCTGTTAGTAGCCCGTGCTGCGTGCATCGGTGTAGAGGCACTTCAGCTGGGCTCTTGGCTGTGTCACCTTCTTAGAGGAACACCCTTTAGTTCCTTTGAGGTATTTCACTGGTGTTTCCCTCTTTGTTCTTATTACATCAGGAGCCCCTGGCTCTTCTCCGTAAGACTTCAAGTGTGCCTGTTTTCCTGTGGAATTCAGGAAATATTACAGAAAATGCTGAACAACTCTGGCTACTGTACTTCACTGAAGTATATGTCCAGGCACCCACACTAGAAAAGTTCAGTTAGCATAACTGATAACTTTAAATGCAACTCTAGAAATTGTCAGCATTTTTCTTTCCCCCTTTCAGAACACAGTGTAAAGAAAATATGTAGCAAGTTCGTCACAGCCTTCTTTGACATATGTCCACATATTCATTGCACTGGTCTGAAGGAATGTCTTCCAAATAAACATTTAAAGATGCATATGGACAAGGCCTGCCCTAGACAGACACTAAGTACGTGGCTGGCTCTAGTAGCAGATTGCTTGGAGAAAGCTTTTCCCTCATTACCCAGGCAATGACTCTGCTCTGCCTCACCGTTGCCCAGCTTTCCTAAACCACGATATGAACACAAAATTTGATTTTGCTGCCCCTGGTGATGAGAAAAAAAAACCCACCTTTCTTTATCATCCTAGGGGTGACCAAATTTAATTTTTCTCATACTTCTGAGAAGCTACGTATCAGGTCTGCATTCCCATGCTTGCTTACAAACAGGAGCAAATAAGCTTCCAAAACATATTTACTGTCGCAAATTCACTTGAACTCCAATTACCAGTTTGGTGTAAAGTCCAATAGCTACAGGATCCAGGAGTTCTTTCACACAGTTTTCTCTACAGAGAAAACTAGACACTGTGCCAAACAATAGTATAGAATAATCATCGATATAACAGGAAAGAAAGAGAGAGAACAATAGAGATTACACACTTTATTTCCACGTCAATTGACTTTTGAGGAGGAAAATGAGGGCTAACATCTCCAGAGATTAAGATCCAGATCAAAATCACTGAGTACCTTTCGTAAACATCATGTTATTATTTAAGATTTTATTTTTCACTAGGTTTTTGAGATTCAAATTTGAATATGAATATCCTTAATTTTATTTTCTTAAATTATATTTTCCCTAGATCATAGAAATAGTGTTCCTTCAAATTACTACTGCTATATTAATGCTTTTAAATGTATTTTGTCTTATAACCTCATTATTTTTTGCTAGATTTGATCATGTTCAGATTTTCAGGATTAATATAATTAAACACTTTTCAAAAGATTCATTAATTCTGTTTCTATAACATCTGTCAATAAAATGACTAAAAGCAAACCAGATTTGTTAGTTAGGCTACTCAGACATTAGCATTCAAACAGAAGTGAAATCCAATAAACACAAATTTAAAACACTGTGGCACTTTGAAACAAAAAGTATCTTTTAACAGTAAAGTTAGTTTTAGTGCCTGAAACTACCTTTTTTTCTGAGCTCCTCCATGAGCTTTGGAGATTTTTACAGCAACAATTATACATTTTAAAATTCTATCTTTGCTGCAACATGAAAGACCTACAGAAGCTGCAAATGAAAATCTGATTACTATCCATCTATGCAAGGAACCAGAGGAGATTGATTGTAATTACAGCGATTCCAAACATAGTTTAAAGCATCAAGAAAATAAGCTTTCACTTAAACAATTATTTTAAATCTTATTTTTACTTCTCACTGCAAATATGCTAATAAAATTATGTGATTATGCAGCACAGATTTATTCAGATTTTTAGCTTTTGAACAGTCTAATGATTGAAAATGATGAACAACTTAATTACAGACAACTGATCAATTTGTGATTTATGTCAAGTTCCATTTGAATTTGAAATTGGAATTGCATTCTTATCCTGAAAAGTGTTTTTTCATTGATTAGAACAGATTTAGGACCAAAAGGTTGTTTGCTAACTACGAATGTATTCCCCATAATTAAGAAATGTAACTCATTTCTTCTGGTTTATTTGCAATTCAAGATTTTAAGGCTACAAGATCTCACCTTTCTTACCACATTTCATTCATATATTTGGAAATTTCTGCCTTTCCAAGTCAGTTTGACAGCTTTCAAAGACCAATTAATTAAACTGAAATAAGGAAGAGTAACAGCTGCAGAAAAGAACATTGCTGTCAACACCAAACGTAATAATTCAACAAGTTCTTCTTTTAACTCCTTACTAATTGTCACAATGATTAGTCCAGGCTTTAAAACACATTTTTACATTTACAGACAATTCTGAAATGTTAAAGTCTGCATCGCCTTGATTTCCACACTCAACGTTTGACAACATACTTGTCTCAAATTAGCTGTGACTGTGATGTTCGCAGTGTCCACAGCTTAATGCAACACAGGCCCTCTGTATGCTCCATGCCCCAAGCTTCTCTACCTGAAGATGAAGTCAGCTGGAACTGGACTTGAACCAGAGGATTAACCAGCATGGGGACAGTGTGGATGAACTCAGAGCCTGGGTTTAAGCCTGGGTTCCCTTTGCCACAAACATAAAATAAATAGGTGAGGCTTTTATCATGGGCAACTAATTATTATGGGCAGTTCATCTCCAACATAGATTCCTTATGCCATGCACAACACATGGCCTGGCTCTCTACAGACTCCAGCTCAGCACTGAACACAGCTATCTTGCTTCCACTGCCAGCTGTGATTGACAAGCAGTATTGCCATGTTTGCCCAGAGCAGAGCCCCTGCCAATAAACCTCAAAGACCAATTCTGGCTCTGTGCTGTAGCATGGCATTGGATTTATCTTCATGCATCTCTGCAGACAGCCAGCTCCCACCCTGCAAGGCTGGCACTGGGCTGCAGCCGGAGCCCAGAGTACATCCAGGCTGCTCTGGGCAGAGCCCTGTGGCGCGGTTATGCCGCACACCCTCAGCACTCGAGCTTTCGGTGGGGTGTATTTGCTCAAACACAATGCCAAGCTTATGATGGCTCCTTGTGTTTGTCTGAAGCATGATGCAGAGATGCCTGAGTGACTTTTCAGGGGCAGCTTGCGGGGCAGTGCAGTAACGCAGCCCACGTGGCAGCTCCACAGTGCAGCACACTACCTACCTCTTCCCGTTACCCAGGGAATCCCAGCTTCCACACAAGTGCAGAGCTGACTACTGCATGAGCAACACATTTTTAATAAGTGTTTCGTGATTGAACTATCTAACTTCTGCTTGTTATTTATATCATAGAGTGATGTTGGCTGGGAGGGACCTCTGGATGGAAATCACCCGGTCCAACTCCCTGCTCAAAGCAAGCCCAGACCTCAGTGTGAACCCTGGGCAAGCTGATCTAACCATGTAGTGGGATCTACTTTCAAGTCACTCAACACACTCCCATCTCCATTATTTTCCATTAAATATGTAGAAATAGATTATTTATTATTTCAGGATACAGTCATCTTTGTGATTCCAAGCCACCCTATTCTATATAATCTAAGCTGAAACTTCTTACCCTAAACTCACTGACTCATCGCTGTACCGCTGGTGAGCTCTGTCAGAATCCTTCATGTGAAATTTATTTATGGAGCAACATGCACTCTTCGTAAGAACAAGACTTCAAACGGTTGCAGAGACACACAGGTTGCGGTGGTCTCCATGTGCAGGCCGACACTGGCTTACATGATTTCACATGCAGGGCTGTACGCAGGACTTAAGGTACAATGTACAGCCGGCAGTATCCATGAGATAATACAAATACATTTTAGAGGAGAATGAGGTAAGAAATCTGGTAGTATTTAAACACAGCACAGAAAGCAGTTAATCTGCACAAAAATAACAACACAGAAAAGAATATTAACTTGACAAAAAGTTGAGTTTGAATAAACAGTGATTTAGCATTTGTTCTTTTTTAAAAACTAATATTAGGACAGTTAATGCAAGAGCTTTTAAAATGGATATGGTCCTGAATTTCTGCATGATACAAGCACGTACAGAAGCCAAATGTCTAATGGACTCGGTCTTGCATGCAACCATATTGTATTAGTTATTCATGCTAGCCCCAGCATGTTTTAGAAATCTCAATGAGTTTAGAAGAACCGTTCTAGCCACAAATTGAGGAGACCAAACACCATGCAGAGGAGCTTGAGAAGGCTATGGCGTTCTGTACAAATTTATCATTCGATACAAGGAATACACTGTTTGACACACAGAGAAAAACCCACTACCTCTTCCTCCAAAAAATAAACATCTGTGAGCTAGCAAAGACCAGCACTACTTTTTCTCAGATTTAATTGTAATAGAGTTGTCATTTCAGTTCACTTGTTCACTTCCTCCATTAAAACAGCTGCCAGTGTTTCAGAAAATCATAGAGTGTCAGCCAACACCAAGAGCACTGAAAATTCTGCAGCAATCTCCTTAGAGTTAGCCTGCCAGTTGAATAAGGAGCAATTTCATTTCAAGGCCAAATTGATCCAAAGAAATCAAGAATCATTTTCTCAGATGTCCTATGTCTTTGAAGCGTTATTCCTTTCTCACAACAGATAGACTTCCATGGTCTGGAAGTATGCCTAGGACCTCGTTTTTCTTTACGTGGTTGCTCCCATAAATTAATATTTTTCAGGGAATGGGAGGGAATATCGCCTATGCTAGTCTGCCCCAGTGATGCTCAAGAACAGGTTGATCAATGATACGATAGCACCCACTGCTCTTGCCATGGCCGGAGGCTGCCCATGGCCTCACCGGTGGTGAGCCTCATGCCTCAGCAGGCAGGTGGCTGGATGAGACAGCCTTGTAAGCTGTCTGCAGGCACTTGAGCATTTCTCTTGGGACCACCTTTTCAGAACAGTGTAGGCATACCCAGCGAGTCATTTGAAAATTTTGTATGTTAATCTCCTGCCTTCGTAATGTGCTTGTCATATAGAGGGGGGTTAACCCTCTTTCTCATTCCTGTGTTCTGGGTAGTCCACGCACAGAAGAGCAGCTTATGCTAACTACCATCTGGCGCAGTCGCTTGCTTAGCTTAAGTAACAGAGCTTCGTGTGTGGGCTTGAAGGTTCCCGGGTTCAGGCGCTGAAATGCTTTTAGCAGAGAATTTTTTTAGTTCTGTTTTAGTTTGTGTCTGCCCAAAGACAAGGCAGAGACATTACATTCAATAGGCTGTGAATCAGACCTGTGCCTAAAATACAGAAATTTTTTCTGACAAATATGGAGCTGTGTTAAGCAAGCACGAAAGCAGAAGACATCAAGACCAAAGGACGACCCTACTGTCCTACCCGGACTAGCTACAAAGCGGTGGCACAACACTTGCTTGATTGTTGCACATTGCAACCCACATTGAGCGGAAAAGGGAGATGTGCAGTGCAGCTGTGAAGCGGATGCTATAATATCTCCTAGCACCAGACTATAACTGAGTCAGGGCAATGGCGAGAAACAAAAATTCACTTAGCACTCAATTTTTCCCCAACGATAAATAGGTAGCTGATTTTTCCATTAAATTACTCAAGTATATGCATACTACACCAGTGTTCAAAAGGAGTATGCTAAAGAGAATATAGCTACAGTGTACAGTAGGAAATACCATACAAAGTGAAAAAATAACCCAACGGCAAAAGATGGATATTCTTTATATTAATTTAGCTAAAATCTAAGTCAGGTATTGTTTAATCAGCAAACAAGCTTACCAACTTGACCCCTTTTTAGTAGGTCATTAATATTAAAGATGAGAGACACTTAATTCTGCAGTTAAATTCTGTACAATGTCTGAAATATGACAGACCTGATTCCTATCTGCTTTCAGAAGTATTACACTCATTTCATGGTGAACAAATTCAAAACTTTGGGCAAGAAAATTTATTCTTAATCTGATGTTGGTCTAGTGGCTTCCTCAATTATATTTTCCCTATGGGGAAATCCAAATACATCTCATTCTTCCCCCATCAGGATAGAAATTCATACACACAAGCCTACCTAAGGATCATGTTCAGGCAGAGAGACATAACATAGGTCTAGTTCCTTTCATGTTTTCTGTCACTGGTGCCTCTCAGATATAATTCTTGAGACTTATCATACCTGTTTCCTCATCTTTCTTAGCAGTATCTTTCTTTTCTAACAATGATGCTAACCTAGGATTAGCTTAGTACAGCCAATGGGCTTGTACTTCGTACTTGTAGGTGCACTTCCAGTCCCTAGTGAAGAAGTTCCACTGGAAGAGCTTAGCTTTCCTAGCATCCTCAGGAAAAAAACTTCAAACTAAAAAGACCTCCAAAAGAAGCTCTGCACCTTAAATCAGCAGCTAAAATTAATTTCCAGAAATGCTGACAAACAAATCCTGAGAAACAGAGGTTTAGGCCATTTAAGTTTTTATTTTGTTACTGTTGACTTTGATTACTTTGTTTCATATAAAATAATTTAAATTTGAATAGCAAAGAAAAATTTCAAATCAGAAAAATAGGTTTTTTTTTCATTTTTAATTATCAAAACAAGGAGGCATCAACAATTTGCAAGCAAACAATAGTAAGAGAATGTCACTGAGCAATTAAGCTAAACCAAGCCCTTCCCCTGAAAAGGTTTTAGGTTTGACTAATTGAAATTTTCAAAGGAAAGGCTTCATAAAAAAATTTTCTCAGTGGCTCTTTTTGTAAATATCCCTGACTTTAATGCTTCCAAATAAGACATCACCAACCTACTACTCCATAATGGAGTTTAAAAGAAAAAAAATTCCCATAAATTCTGGGTTGGTATACATCATAGACTATTACTATGCCTGTTTATATATTGTAACTTTAGTGTTAAGCATATTAAAAACTTTAATGAAATAATTACTCATATATGGTATTTCAGTGATGGCAGTCTTGCATTAAGTAGGGAATTAGGGCATGCACACGTGCAGTTAAGATAATGGAAGTTTTTTTATGACAAGAGTGTATAGAAACCCTGACTCCAGATCCAGTTCCAGCATGCCGGACTACAGTGTTATACTTACAAAGACATAGAATAAAACAACCCAGGCCATAAAAAACTGGGTGGGGTTAGAAAGAGGCAGTGCTATACGTCCTGGTGTGAGCAAGGAACTAATGCACAGAGAGATTAAGGCCATTGTTCAGCAAAATCCTTAAGTACATGTATGAGTAATCTCACTCCTGTTCATGATGGCATTACTGCCAAAAGGAAGGTCTACAGCCCTTTGTGGCCCTGTGTCCAAGGTCACCCAGTAAATCTGAGATAATGCCAGGATTTAGACTCAAGCCTCCTGCTTTCTACTACTATGCCTTAAAAAGAAATCTGGTCTCCACTTTTTAGTTTGGGTTTATTACCACTCTGTTGTGTTTCTTTTCTTACAGTTTTTAGATACGTACTCAGAATTTCAAACAAGTAATTACAAATTTCAGTCTCCATTCCAGTGTATCTGAAATTTAACTGACATGAATTACATGACAGAAGGGACAAAAGTAACAGGAAAATAGCATAATCATGGACACGAGAAAAACATTTTGCTGAAATGTAGGTACACACACAATGTTTCATAAAATTGCCGTGACTCACTTTCTGTAAGGATCAACATGTAAGTGAGTCTTCAGTAGGAAAGTTAAAGAAAAAAGATAAATAAGGTTTTGACGAACAAATTTGGGCAATTTCTTTCAGGAGAAGAGAATGTCAGAGTAACATATTTTACAAATACAGCCCTCATCAGAGAATCATCAGGAGCTATAGGCCTGTTTGACAGGAAACAAAAACATCTTGAAGACTCAAAAACAGACCTTGCCATTATGAAATGGACTTTGTTGACCACTTAGATTTTATGTTGAGTAGAAAAATAAGAGTTTAATCTGGACTTAATTAATTTATCTTACCTAAATTAGCTGTTTTCCAATGAAGATATATTGCAATACGTTCATCTTGGTTACATCAGGTCATTTTCCACTAACAAGACCACACAAATTTAGAAAAGGCAGCTATTATGCACTCAGCATTCCTGAACATTTTTTTAAGCTAGGAGCATAAAAAATAATCATAATCACTACCCCAAGTAATGGGGTCCCAAGTACTCTGCCAAGACCATTTAATCAAAACAGCTACAGGAGAAGTAACAATTTCATTAAAATCATGTAGGGAGTTTCTTTTTTCTCTACTCATCTTGCCTCTTTTTCTTTCAGACAAGGAGCTGTTCAGAAACCTAAGTTACTCCTTGTCATTTGTCACTGATGTTGAAATAAATTTAGATTCAAGTGAACTGATAAAATAGACGATAGCTAGAGATTTGGTTACCAAGTGGAACTTGTTCCTCTTCACTGCCAGAGTGACAATGAAGGAGAAAAAACTGTGTGAGAACTGGAGAAATAAGAACCAGTTACAGACTGTGCTACTGCTAAGGAAACTGAGAACCACGTGAAGAGCAGGTTTCTGTAAGTTGCCGTAGCTTTACTTAATATACTTTTATGTCTCTAAGGGAAGCAGAAATAAGCAGAAAATAAGCAGAAAAATCCTTCTTTAGAATATGAAGCCTGTCATCTTCTTAACAACAGTGTATGAGGCATTTAGAGAGGCTTGTATGCTCAGCACACCCAGCAGTCTGCAGAAAAACCCTTCACCAACAAACATTGCACGTAGTGGTAAAAGCTCTCACTTTGACTAATTCGAAGAGCAAGGTTTCCCATTAGGCTTGCCCACGAGTGAGTACAAGTCATGTGATCAGTCCATTTGGGAGTCTGCCATTGAGCTTCATTTGTGTATGCATACATTACAGAATTATTATTATTGACCCTTACCGAAATTGGTCGGCACCATCCATTAGTAATGCTGTCAGACGCTTCCCACTGTAACACCTTGTTTACTACTTTTTTAAGCTTGAAAAGCTAAATGGGCAGAAATTTTCCAGGCCAGATGTCTGTCTGAGATCACACTTTAATGGAGAAATTCCAGGGGAATAGTTCAGCTAGGAACTCATCCAGAATAAAATACATTTTTGTTTAAATATTAAAGGCATTTATCCTTTCTTACAGTTCTACTGGCTCCTGACTCTGCAAAAGGACCATGACATTTGCAAGGGCTGAGGTTTTTCATCAAGAATGTGCCTTTTGCCACCCTGTTGAAAATCACCCCATATGGCTTCAGTCAAAGCCTTTGCAAAGTCAGAGTTTGCGTACGTTAAGTCCAACAGAAACTTGCCAATATTTCTGAGGTTTAAAAGCTGAAGTTTCTGAAGACCTGTCTCTGCTAAGAGTGCTTGAGCCTCTTGCTGCTCCCGTTGCTCCTGCTGCTGACCAAAGTGCACAGGTAGTCCTCTTCCTTTCCAGTGTGCTCCTAAGAGAAATGGCAGAAACTAGAAAAAAGGTTTCCAGGCAGGAACAAAGCAGAGGGAAGGGAAAAGAGGAGAAAAACAAACAGAAGCAGAGATCTTAGCCAGAAAGCTATCTTAAAGACTCTTCGAGCTGCAAGAAAACTAGATCCTCTGTGATCAGGCAACAGACACCTTTTATTTTCTTTGCAAATAAATCCACATCAGAGATGGGACTTTTCATCCCAACAGAAGCAATCCCTGAATTTTTAGCTAAGCAGGAATGAAAACAGGTAATAACGTTTGCTTCGGCACTGGTTTCCTGCTTCCTAGGAGTTCGATTTTCTGCAGGATGCCTCCTCTTAATTTTTAATTTAGTTGGAAGGATATGGGTTGCTATTGATCACCAGCTTAATCAATTTATACAATCTGAACATCAGAGTTTGCAACACTGTAGGAATTTTGTGAAGCTTTATGGAATTAATAATACAATTATTTAGAAAATATGGATATTACAGAGGCAATTGTCAGTCCCTGTACTTTTTCTTCTTGACATCCTGTTTTTTGCTTTTCTACATTAAACTGCTTTTGTTTACAGAAGCAGATTTCTAGCATATCATAAATAACCACATTTAAATCCTACCATCATCTGAGCAGCAGCTTCTCTGAAAAAGCACGGACTGTGGGATTTGAGTGCAAATCCAATTTAGTTCAGTCTCCAGGGACCACTGTTCGTAAAACTGAACACAATTTGTCACAATTGGCAACTTCTGAAAAAAAACTTGCAAGTTCTCCAGTACCACAAAGTATAAAGCTGTTGCCAAACTCTGCTTTCTGCAGAGATGGAGAGAACAAGAGTGAAATACAGTTTTCCAATTCCTTTTCCAGGATCTAGGCATGCATATATATTATCTTTATTAAAATTTACTGTGAAACATGGGCAATAGGAAAAAAAAACTAGTGTCAATTCAGTCTGACACCACAGTATTTAGGGTTTGCTTGAGAGTCCTAGAAGCTTCAAAATAATCACTTGATTGTTGTGTTACTGAGTAAAATAGGATGACCGAATAGATCTGAAAAAATATTTGATGAACACTTGGAAACTTCTATCCAATGTTAAGAAATAAAAATAGGAAAGGAGAATATTTTTTTTTTCACACAGCAAAATAATTTACAAAACTATATTACTCCAACTTAGCTATAGCTATAGGTGATACTAGAACAATTGCACAAAAGTGACATATATAAACGCTAGTAAATAAAATGGGTTGGTGGCCATCCTCTGATGCTAAGGCCAATTGCCGGTACCACAGCTGGTACCCTGCAAATAAACCTGCCCCCAACCCAATACATGGTAGTTTTGTTTACATGAACAATTAGAAGCACTACACTACTGCCCAAGAAATGCCTGGGTAGTCTTTGTGAAGGTAATAGTAGGCAAAAGCTAAACACATGCCAAGGGGCATACTAACAACTCATCTGTATGGAGACTAACAGAACAAGACTTAAACATCTACCCTGTCATCTTAGTATAAACACAAGCAAAGGCGCCCAACCATGTTTTGTTTTCTTGAATAGTCTATATTGTTAAAATTCTGAACTCTTTTCTGACACAAGAGCCAGCCTTCCTCCATCAGGTGCAAGCAAAGGTGAAGTTCTCACCGGTTAATCCCCAAAGAGACATTGTCCTTTAAATGATAGGGGTCACTTGGGCTATCAACGCTGGTCTTCAAGACATGGCACGTAGTCTGCCACCGCTTTTGAAATCACAGCCTTGGTGTCAGGAAGCCTTTCCAAATATACTACTCCCAAAGGAGTTCTCAGGAATCATTTCCAAAGGAATAAACCAGCAATCAAATTCTCCACTGTCTGCCATGGCTCCTTCCCAAAGAGCATAATAAAACTAACTATAACAGTGCACATAGGTTAGGATTTAGTAGCACAAGTGCAGCATTGTCTAACATGACCTCTCCACGCACAGACATGAGTCTATGCAATATTTGCACATTAAATGTCTCTGCTAAGTTGGGGTCTTTGTACCACTCTCCATTTCATGGTGTAGATTTTTTCCTGTAAGTGGCAGCATCGATAAGTACTGCTTCCTTGAGGGAACCGGCGGGGGTATAGGGAAAAAAAAGTCTCTTAAATCATTGAGGTTTACAGTATTTTTCCACCTACATAGAAGGCAATTTCAGCAATTGCTGATTGATTTTCAGGCAATTGCAGCAAGTAGCTTTGACCACCAAAATCAGGAGGGCAAAGACAGTGGAGTAAGCACAAGCATTGCAGAGAAAGCGAAGAAAGACTTTGTATGAAAGCGATAACAGAGTTCCCTGCTGGGTAAGGTTCTTTATTACCTTATCTAAGCTCAACTGCAAGGTAACTGAAAGCAGACCTGTTCTCTGCAAGCAAGGGTTTAGCTCCAGCCTGCCCCTTGCGTGGTCAGCCCTATATCTGTGGGACCACTTGGTTCTTCAGGATTATCCATACCTACCCTTTTGCCGTAGATCCCAGTTTTGAAAATACTGTCTGTAGGCATGACAAATGTCTAAGAGGTATTTTTGTCATTTATTCATTTTAATGAATGTGTTAAGGACATTGTTTATACATTATTTCCTGATGAAAGTTTTTACACATGTGAGCAAACGATTGCCACTCCTGCATCTTAACATTCAAGCTATACAAAGAAGGTGAGTTGCCATATGTGAACATACCTTGCACTACGAAACAAAACTATATAATCTTTTTCACGAATTCTGTCCTGCCTACTTGAAAAGAAAACACAAAAATGGGCTAGTTAATTTACAGGTTACTTACCTGCCTCTAACTTTCTCCAACCATTCACAGAGCTGTTGGTGAGAAATTTTATCTTTGGGACTGCCACAGATATCAGCTTAAAAGACTTTGGTCTGGTTTTCCATTGGTGTTCTTCCACAAGCTACTCATGGAATACTCCCATTTAAATCAATGGGCAGAATTTGAACAGAATGTTCCCCCAGGGTCTTACTCCTACATGCTTTGGACTTGTCGTGTCATTCCAATCACTTTGTGTTGCATGTTTGGCAGTCTCCTGGCATAAATTGATCTTATTATTTTTTAACTTTTTTCCTTATTTTACTTTCTACTTTACTAGAATTAAAGCTTGACATGACACAGTCTTACCTTGCCTCTACTCCAAAGCCTTTAGATAGCCAGATTCAAATTAACTTCTGTTTCCCTTCAGCTGGGCTTGCCTTTTATTTATTTTATTTATTTTCTTGCCCTTTATATTTGATTAGAAAATTATATAAGAATCTTATCTGCTGCTCAGAAACAAGGTATACTCTCATTTATTATGCTTATTGTTGACATATATTGACACCATATTCAAAATCTACTGTGAGCACTGATCCAGTGTTAATTACCTCTTCAAAATAATTTTGGAAGTGCTTTTCTTTATTTTTTAAAGTCTATAATGAAGATCTTATGATCTTTTCTAACCAGCTCTCTCTAGCCAGTTAGAAAAGAGATGCTATGGAAAGCAGAAAAAAATTGTGTCTTTTAAATATATATTGATGTATCATAGACAAAAACCTCAGTTATTTATTTCAGATATTTACTTTTCATTTATTTCACTCTTTACCACTTTCCCCACTTATCTTCCATGCTTCAGAGAATCAGCCACGAACCAGTGCTTTGGCATTCCTTCAACTAAGTCATACATATTTCATCCCTGCAGAAGTTCCCTAGCAAACATAGCCTCCAGGACACTGAACAATGAGAAAATTTCAAGACCAATATATGTGAAAATTCCAAACTGGAAGTCCAGCAAGAGAACATAATAAAACATTCATTAAGGACCGTTGAGAAGACAAATATATGTGAAATTCATTCCAAAAAGTGAGCAAATAAAGGTACTAAGACTTAAAAAAAGTTAACACGTACCACTTGAGCACTGTACTATTAGACATTCTCAAGAAGAAAAACCCCACTGCTTTGGAGCTCTTCTATAACCTACTCTCTCCCCTCACAGCCAGTAGGTTTCCTCCTCAGGACTTCACAGTAAACCAAGAGAACAAATTTGTTCTCCCGAGGAGCAACACATTTGTGGTTTATCTAATGGTGCTTCAAAATGGCATATTTATTTTTCATTAGAACATGAATTTGTGTCAGTTTAGTGTCCCCAGTACATCATAAAATGTCAAGATTTCAAATTTATATGCAGTGTAAGGTATCTTAATAGCTAAATTAAAGTCAGTAGTACAAATAAAGCCACATATCTCTGCATGTGTTTATGAGACTGCAGCCTAAACAGCAATCCATGGTACTTATTGTTACTTTTTTATACAACTTATGAACAGCTGGAACACAGAGGAAGGCCTTAGGAAGGTAAAAGTCGTATCAGCCTTCAAGTCAGAATGAAGAGAAAGCATCATATAATAAGCATATCTTCTTTTCTTAATGAAATAATGGAAAGATATTGAGATAAATTATCAGAAAGTAAGCAAAAACTAACCGAACCATGCTTCTTAAACTGTACAAAGTGATGATGAATAAATCTTTCTAGGCAAATATGGTTAGTTCTTATGATAAAATTAAATGACCACTTACTACTATTTGGAGTATTTGTCTACTGATCAAGGTAGGGCTAGGGTATTTGGGAGCAAATATTGACATAGTAGGCACAAAAGTTTTGATTGTAAGTAAAGTATCAGTACTGGATCAAAGCACTTCTTCACCATACTAGTTCGTCTTAGCTTACACTTTCATTTGCTTTAGTAGCAATAAAAAGTAAACTTCAAACTTGGAAAGGGCAAAGGCTATCGGAAAGTAATTGTGGATCTGAATGGTCACAATACCCACATAAATTTGCCATGATCAGTGTTCAACCCAGCCTATTGTAGATTTTTTAGTAATGATATAGCAGATGATAAAGTCATGCCTTTTATTTATGAAAGTAAATAAGACACACAAATGGTACATGCAGCTGCAATTACTTTGGTAGAAAATGCTCCAAAAAAGGTGCATCAAGTAACATCTTTCACATTTTTCTGTTTAAATTCTTTTCACAAACAATTTGGCATACTGTTTTCTGCTCTGTGAAGTTCGACCTTTAAATCTTCAAGCATGCATATCGCTTGCTTGTAATTTCTTCTTTTTTTCAAAAATGCAATTAAGTCTTGATCATTTGCCCTTAAGTAATCACATATTATTAGTTCTGCAAAAAAAAATATTTTCATCTGAATAGGGATTGGTGCAAAGTTCTTACCTGAAGAATTTGTTGTTTAATTTTTTATTTTTTACTTTCTAGAAAATTTCTAATACTGGCAGTGTAAGACTTCCTGAATGTTTTGGCCAGATTAATGTCCTCTCTAGTAACTGGTATTTTTTCCTGCTTCTTGTAGATGGGTGTTTAAATGATTGATCTTTCTGTTTTCCAGTCTGTGCTTTATCTATTAACACATTGATCTATGTACTTCTGAGATTATTTGCTTTAGAGTCGTCTGCAATTCTGGAACAGACAATGCTGTTTTGACATTAAGTGCCTCTACCCTTTTCTGTCTTGCCTCTTTGTCTATTAAGTCCTTCACAGAAAAGGTTTATAAACTTTGACTAATATTCCAGAGATATCTGAAGATTTAGTGATAGCCAATAGGATCCATTTTATGCTAACAAAATATGAATTACCGATTTGTTTAATGATTAGGTTTGTAATATTTATAAGCAAGCAAATAAAAAATTTCTTCCCTTCAGAACCATCAAAACCTTAACTTTTCTGTGACATCTTGACTTTATTCCCCTTTTCTCACAGGACATAGATGATAGTTCCATAAAACCCTCAACTTCATATCATGTACTGTTAAGCTATTCACTTGCAGATTCCGTTCTTCTTCCACTCCTAATGTAAATCAACTACTGAAATAACACTGTTTACTTTTGTTCTAATAATTGTTTCTAACTGTTCACCTATAGGCCTAATTTTCCTTTTCACAAATTAGGTATATTCCAGTGAATGCATTAGCGTCAAACAAGGATCTGAAAAGAATGAAGCCATTTATTTGATCCCAAATGGACAAAGGTTTGTATGCATATCTTAGCCACAGACAGAAGCAGAGGTGAGCTAAATTTGGTTAGAAAAATTTGGTTTGCATCTTGGTCTACCATGGGTTAGGTCTAAGCATTTATATTTTTCAAAACAAGACAGTAATGAAAATAATCATATTCATAATCATATTCCTTCTCTGGAACAGTGCTGCTGGTTTTGGAGTCCAGAAGAATTGTGAAGCTATGGTCTCCAAGGTGAACCACAACACAGCTGCAGAATTTATTTACAGTCAGCTTGTAATGCAGGAGCATTAACCGTCAGTGTGTTAAATGGAGAGAAAGGGGTTCAAATTAAGATAAAACAATGGTATAGAGAGGAATAAAGACACTTAAAATGGATCATCTGAATGTTATGGCCATCATCTGATAAATTGTAAAGCACAAATAAAGACTTGCAACAGCAAGATAGAAACTGGTGGTTGGTGTTAGAACATTGAACAGCAGAGCAGAAAAATCCTGGAATTACAGCAACACGTTTCCTAACTCGGCACTTCATATTAATTAAAACTAACATTGCTTGTACCAAGGACTTCAACTCATCACTAAGGAAATGTTTCCTGGCAGAACGTCCCTCTTGTTTTAAGAAAGGCATGTTGTTCGTATCTTTCCTGACACTGTGCAATGAACATAGGAGCTGATACTGTTTATTTTTCACCATGCAGTTTACCTTTCTGCAAGACGTAATTGCCGTCTACATTTGTTTTACCCAGAGGTCCAAAGATCGAGGCTCAGTTGTGCAAATGATACACAAACACAGAGGAATGGCTTCCAAATCCAGATGTTTACCATGTAAACATCCTGAAAGCTCTGCGTTTCCCCTGCCTTGTCAGTAGTGCTCTAATGCAGGCTCGTATTCAGCATTCTCTGGCTTCAGGTGGTTGTACCCCCTATACCCTGCAGCAGTAGACTGAGGCTAGAGTTTAAGCCTGTACTCCCCCTGTGACCATTCTCACTCTTTTTCTTCTTGCCTGGCACAAGTTTCTCCACCTGTAAGCCATCTGGTCTGGTCTAGATTTGAATGGGTCTGAAAGCCAACACATAGACAAGAGGACCAGAGAGACGGGACTTGCATGTAACCGTAAGCAGCAAACTAAGATGACAACAGATGGATACATCTACAAAGACAGCACGTAGCTGCCCCAATTGTCTTTTATTTCGTGCACTATTAAAGCGCACATGTTGTTGGAATGAGACCAGAGCTCCGCTGATGAATGCTCCTTAAAGTGAGTGAAGCATTGAAGTCTCTTCCAAGGGAAGCCTGTTGCAGCTTATTCAAGATGTCCTCAAAACCAGAGCTGAGGCATAACCACCCGCCCTGACTGCAGATGGACCAGAAAGCCTGGCTTAATTGGTAAACCTCTGCCTTCCCAGGAGAGGCTGTATTTTGTGGTTTAGCTGTACCTTTCTACAAACACGGAAGTCATTAATAAGATTGCCAGCCTTCTTGAGGAAAACGAACTGTGGCACCCAGGGGAGGAAGTAAATTAAGACATATGATAAAATCAGACAGGTAACAAGGGGGAATTCTCCCCGGAACACAAAGTAGCAAGCAGCATCGAAAATAAGGGGCATCTGCCTTTTTTTTTTTTTTTTTATGCTGAACTATAGTAAGAATGCACGACTGGCATGGACTGAGAAAACAAGATAGGTAGTTATAGTAACACTATTTTTTAAGAGTATCTAGGAGCTGGAGGACAAAACAAAAGCAAAAAATGTTCATTACCAGTAAATCTGCTCCCTTGCCTAAGGATTTTATGTCAGATGAAGAATTATCAGAATCTTTCATTTCATTCATCAGATTCATTGTTTTTCAAATATCAAATTTTTTGATAACCATGAACATTTGAAAACTTGTTCACCTTTCTGATGATTTTTGCTGCTAGTGAATACTTCTGGATGTGTCCTTGCCTCTCAGACATCTTCTCTGTTCTTAATGACAGACAGGTATCTGTCTTTCTCCTGTCCTTACATAGCCTTTTTTCTTCCATATTGTTACCAGATATTTAATGTTTCATATAATGATATTTAGTATACTGATTTCTTTTTATTTCTGTGATAAAGAAAATTGAGAAAGATCAATAAGAAAGATAGAAATTGTGCTTCTAGTTTGCTTGTTCATGCTTTCATTTAGTAATGCATCTGTTTGCTATATGTAAGCAAAGAACAAAGACATTGAAAAGAAGGCTGTTGTAGCATCTGCAATTACTTGCTAATTGGTTTGTCTCTTAATATCATATTGGTTACTCAGAACGTTTGCACTTATTCTGCTTACCCCGTGTTTGTGCGTGTTTGTGTTTCTTGTTTCTTTAAAGAATTTTTTTCCTACACAGGGAGAAGACCAAAATTCTCTCTCTTTGAAAAGATCTTGCAACTGTTCTAGAAAGACTGGATTGAATTCTGTGCTGCAAGGTCAAAAGTACTTTAGAAAGAACCATCCTTATTGTCAAGTGATATCTTTGGGCTAGAAAATCATTAAATTCAGAAAATAGATGGTCAATATGGTAGTGAATGGTTAGTGAAATATCTTTCACATTTTTAAGTGAAACATACTATATTTTTTAAGTAGCATAAAGTGTGCTACCTTTGAAAAAAATTATAATACAAATTTACAATAAGCACAGAAAGTAGGATTGAAATATACTGTATGTACGTGAAATGCATCCAAAGTCACGGAAAAAACACAGTGCAGAATTATTTTATTTTTTTTGTTTGATTTTGCAATCTGAACAGTAATTGCTATATGGTAATAGAGAAATTTAGTTACAAGGTTTGATGAACAACAGCAGTAACTGCATGAGATAACTAGCAGGCACCTGATATACAACATGACAAGCTTAGTAGGATTTGTATTTGAAGTCAACAAAAACTCAGCTTTTGCCTCCAGTTAAATTTATTTTTTGAAAGCAGAAGTATCTGAAAACACGACTTCGTCATTCTAAGTACAAAGTAAAATCGTATGTTAATTCTGAAGGATAATGATAATAGCTAAGCTATTGGGTATCACTTAACAAAATATCTGCTAAATCATCTTGTCCATCCCATCAGTGCAGCTGCTCAGTTCCTACAGCTCCTGCAATTAGCCTGCCCCTGCTCCCTTTTTGTTGGTTATTTTCTTGACACTGCGAAATACCATGGTCCAGCATGTGAAATGTCTTTTAGTTATGAGTAGATCAAACAGCCAGCCGAACAAAAAATATCTTGGTACCTTTACTTCCATTTGGAATGCAGAACTGCTGTGTATAATTGCTAGCAATTATTTCAGATAAATCAATTTGTGAAAATTAATATAATTTTCTCTCTGGCTCTGATATTCTTTCTCACTGTGTCTTTTTCTTACAAGATTTTTCATTTGTATAAAGACAGTTCATTTCTACATCTGGGGACTTCACAAACTGTTGTCACGGACATTATTTTAGTTACTTTAACAACATAAAAACAAGATCAATACTGCACAGGAGGCAGAAATGCTATCTAACCTTTGAGTTTGTCTTGACAATAGTTAATGTCAGCATGCAGCTAGAGAAGGACCAAGCTTTGATGCTTTTATTCACTCTTAGCAAACACTGGGGAAGTCTTAATGAGGCTGAAAATATGTGCCCTCTAACACACAGGGCTGACTGCACTCCATGTTTTCTCACCTTCATAAGCAGTTTCATTTCTAGGAAATACCTCAATGGTGGTATTTCCTAGAAAATTACAAATTAAAGAATCAGTCATCAGCAACAACAGCACACCAGACCACAGATACCACCCTGCTGAAAAGGACAATACTGGTCCTTATGGCAATACCTGTTGTGAATCCAAAAAGTCACTTGCAAGCCCTCCAGCTCAGGTGTACATACCACATTTGAGACCTGGAGGGGAACTCAATCCCTGCCTGTGAAGGAAATGGCACGCTCCCATCTCCGTGGTTGGAAGATTAGCTGCCACAGTCCAAAACCACTGAAAAGTTTCTGTGTACCCAGTCTTGCAGCCAAGCTGACAGTTGGGAAGGAGGGAAAGCATACCAGAACAGGCAGCGCTTTGACAACAAAAGATTAGACATCTGAACTGAGACAAGGTGCAAAGAAAAGATAGCAGAACTCCTTCTGTAGGAACCAAGCGGTGCAACATTTAATAAAGATTGGACCTAAAACCATCATTCTCTCCCCCATATATTACACATTACCCCAACTTTTAGGGAAGCACCCAATTCCCACACCCATTTCCAATGCTTAGTGGAAAAGCAGTGCTATGAAACTCCTACTTGTAAACGAATGTTTGCTTAAGTATTAAAAAAACCAAACTCCAAACCTAAGAACAAAAACAGCAATATAAAGCTACATGAGGTTTATTTTGTCCCTTTCACTAAATTAAGATAACTTGCAGCTCTTGTTGCTCTACAGGCCTGTTTCCAGTTATTTTTTCATTGCTGAATTTCCCAAATCAAAACTGGGCCATGCATTGTTACAACTGCTTACAACAGTAAATATGTCAACATATTTCTGCAAAATTTACATTTCTAATGTAAAACAAATCATCACAGTATCTAAAAGTTTTTTTGCAAAGCAAAAAGACTCCCACTGAATCATTGCAACTATGTACAATATTCCTGAAACACAAATAAATTATTTTTACAGATTAGATTTTCTTAAAATTAATGACGAAAATATTTATGGAAGAGAAAGAAATATGTATACACTTTCTACCTCAAAGTAAGAGGATTTTGATCAGTTTCTAGGATTTCTTGAGCTCAGAGAGGATCCTTGACAACTTGCCAGCCACTATATGGAAGCTCCAGAGGTGTGCTAATGTGCTGCTGTGCTCACTCTCAACCACCTCCCAGGTGAGAGGAAGTTCTTTATTTTCTTGTGGATTTTCAACTGAAGAATTTACTCCTGTCATTAGTCCAGGTTTATGTGAATGACAGAAGTGGCCAAAAGGACTTTTATTTCCTTAATATTTTTTTCCTAGTCATTTGGTTTTCAATTCATACCATCTGTAATCAAAGACACAGCATGACTATGGTTCCAGGAGGGAAGAAAATTAAAAAGCACTTGTTGGATCATTTTGTAAATAGTAACCTGGAGCTTTTATATCCTTTTTTATTCATAAAATTTACCTCATCCTCTTTATTAGATGATGATTGCTTCCACTGCCAGACACTTTTAGTTCTTTTGTGGCACTAGAGCAAACTGTGCTGTGTTAGGCTCTTGTTTTAGCAGGGTCATCTCCCAGATTCACATCAGACAGAATTTTTTCACTATCTGTTCTCAATGATTCCAGGTTTTAGATATATATTTTACTAGCATCATGTCTGTAGTACTCCGAACAAGTCAAATATGAAGTAGTTGTTGCTGCTTTTGTAATGCAGAAATATCAGTTTTTACTCTTGCCCAATGCATGTCTAAAATCTTATACAAGTAATAGAACTAATAACTGGTTACATAGTTCTCAAAATCTTTGATGGTTAGTGAGGAAATAAGTCTTGCGATCACATAGGTCTCCATGTCCTCAGTTCTCACTTATAAATAGTATATGCCTGATTACCTATCACCTTCAGCATCTGGCTGTAACAAGGATAAAGTACTTTACTGAGTGATATCAAAGTACACATAGTTTCTTGATTAACATGACTTAGCTTCTCCTTAACTCAAAGGGGTGGAGACTTGATGATTCAGTTAAATAATACAAAATCCCTTCAAAGAGACATTCAGGTTTGCTGCCCCATCTTAAACCACCACTTACATTCTTTGTTAGATTAGAGCCTCAGTGCAGAATTTGGCAGCTTCATCCCCCCTGACAAGCATAAAGTCTAGCTTAAGGCCTAGGTTAATCATTAAATAGCCAATGTAAATGCAAAGAAGCATATGCCCAGTGGCTTCATGACAGCAACTGGGACAGACATAAGCTACTTAAAAAACACCCACTGGAATGAGAGCTATTTGTCTTCTGCTTTTCATCAACTCTCTTCCTTTCAGGCAATTTTTTAAAAGGTGCTGTAAGCTCAAGTGGCCTATTGAAAAGTTCTAAATTGCCTTAAGTAGGCAGATTTATCAGGCTTATGATTGACAGATGGTAACAAGCCTCAAAGGATTTATTGAACATGAGAGCCCCTAGTCTCCAAGAGCTCATTATATTATATCTAACATGTCAAGGCTACAGACTGCAAAGCAGGAAAGTGTTTGAAGATTTTAATTAAAAAAAAAAAAAGGTCCCGAATTGGAGCACTGAATGAGACTGGACAACACTGCAAAGCCATGGGGAAAGAAGAACACAGAGCACAAAAAGACTTTCTGCACACTGTGCAGTGTTCATTGCTGTAGTGTCCATCTTGCAAGACTTTGCCTTTGCAGATCAATCTGCAGATGGGCTTTAGGTGCACCATAAAATTTATCACAAGAGGGGAGACAGAGAGACTACCTAACTTTAAACATAAAAGGATGTGTCCCTCTAATCCTGGCTCTCTCCAGGCAGTAGGTACCTGAGGTTTCCCAGACCCAAACTACTTCAGGAAACAGGACTAGTTCAAAAAGTGAGCCAGGTCTTTCATTCAAAGTGCTATTTTACTCAGCCAGTGTATGTGAGAGCTTCAGTTCTCTCATGATCTCAAGCAAACTTGGTTGAGCACTTCCAGTCTTTCAGGAGTGTGCAGTAATTTCAGAGTATGGGCAATACCTGTTCGTTGACTCTTGGAAACTATTTCCTCCCTCACATAAGGAAATGACTGGATGCTCTTACCCCACATTTCATGTAGAAGGCTCTCTCATGAGGCTAATGAATGAAAGGGCATGTAAGTTATTCGAGGAGAAATCAAATACATTGTGGGCGGACACCTCACCTAACTTCAGCTTTGTAAAAGTAATACTGTTAATTGAAAAGAAAAGATCATTAATATGAGATAGTACAATTTACCAGCAGTACAATGTTCTTCAAACCTCACTAAATCCTTTGAGCATGAAAGATAATTTTCTCTGGTCTTCTCACAGCAATTGGAAATACCAAACAGTGGACATGAGAATGTGAATCACCTTTCCTCTCTTCTTCCACCCTATCAAAGATACATCTTTATGATTTTGATGCACTCCCACACTGCAATTTCCTATAGGTCACAAACGAGAGATAGGAGGTGGTCATCAACTGTTTGCACTTGCAGCCAGTGAATCCTAGCCAATGTCCCAGTACAAAACCCATTCATTCTCAGCAAGGAGTAAATTCAAAGTTGCCTAAAGTACAAAGGAGCGTTAGTACTACTGCATTTTCTACAAGTATTTCACTGATTTTCTTCTTTTTCCTGGCTCTTGCTATGCAAGTAGCATAGAAAATGTTTATTTATGAGTAATGAAAATAAATAAACTGAAAACAGTACTTTTTTTTTAAGTGAAAGAGGCAAAATTCCTGCAGATTTTAATTTTTTCTCTGTGTGCTGGTATCAAAGCATAAATATGCAGGCAGACAATCTTAATAATGTATGACTGTTTCAGTCCTTTTAAAGGTCTTTGTTGCTTCCAAAGCAGTTGCTTCCAAGGCAGTGACTTCTGTTAAAAGGCAGCGACTGAACTAAAAGCCACAGGCCATGTAAATTGCTTATCTATTGACTAGTCAGTAGAAAGCGCACAGTTGAAAAGAGTGAATCGGTTTTGCATGGAGGCACCTTGAGTTTAACAATAAATGTCATGTGTAATTTGGGACTAAAAACAGAGAAGTGAGTGGCTGCCTTTAGACACAATCTGACAGCTCAAATACTTCTGTCAAACCAGTGGGAGCCCAATAATAACCTATTCAGGCAAATATGACATATCCGGCACAGAGATATGCTGGAAATAGTTCACTTTCTTACTACACAAAAATATTTTCAGTATCTCACTAATAGTCACTGGCAAATAATATGGCAAATATCTCCTTCCTTCATATTTCTGCATTTTTTTCTTTTTTATGTATAAAACTGTGTTCCATGCATGACATGATGAAATGGTTCCTATTTTGCAGTTAAAATAGCCATCATATTACAGTACTTCTTATTATATAGATAGTTATTGTGCGAATACAGCAGTCAAAAGTTAAGGCATCGACGTGTATTCTTGTTATCTTCCTTCTTACACAGACTTCGTTCCTCTTGTGCTATGAATGTTTCCAATTCAATGGCTGATCAAAATAATGGTGCTGTTAATTAATTTCACACCGTGTCTGCTCTTTACCTCCTGCCACAGAGTGTTAATTCCTGGGTCTTTCCTGTCCCCTCTGTCAAAATATACAAATGTTGTATTTTATTGAAAAGCATTATGGCACCATACATTGTATCCCTGTGGCGCCCCTGTTCCACTAATCACCTGGAGCTGTACAGTGCGTCTTATCCACCCTAGGAAAGCCAAGCTAAAACACAGTTAATATCTTTCTAGCTTGGGCGGGCTGTAAATGGTTGTGACAGCTACAAGGCTGGGGAATACCACACGTAACTCAATACAGTAGATAGTGTTACATGTTTTGATATGTCACTGTGTATCANAAAAAAAAAAAAAGTCACTGAAAATCTAGATTAACATATTTTGTTTGGCCTTAGGCACACCTCAAACAATTATGCCTAGATTTCCTCCAATAAAGAAATACTGCTTATGGCAGTTATTTGGCTGAAAATTATGGCTGTCGCATGGTTGCACTAATTCAGGTTCATAATGTTAGCAACAAATGCCTGGGTTCTGGAAGATACTTTACAAATATAAAGCATCATTGTCGATGCTGCCTAGAAATCTTCACACCACTATTACATGCTCCAGTAACAAATTTTTAATTTCAGCTCTGTTCAGTCTTGATGTATCCCGCTCCATCATGCACTGAGGGAAAACACATTGAAAATTCCTATTTATCAGCCTGATGCAAAAGCAAGACAACTCTTGCTTCCACAGCAGAGCCTCATGCCTCAAGTTACTTTCAGGTCCTATGCAGTCCTTTGCTATCTGCTCCGGCCACCCTTGACTTCCCCCTCTCTCCTACCAGGTGCTGCTGGACTTGCCCATTCTCCTTCTGCAAGGACTCCCCTTGCCTCTCCTGGTAGACATGGTAAAATGAAGCTTTTGACTGGAAATAAATCTGTAGGGTGAGGGGAAACAAAGTGACTGCAATAGGCCTAGTGCAGGCCAGTGACAAAGTGACTGTAAATTCTCTAAAATCTGCTACTGAAGCAGCATCTGTAGAACTCCCGCTGCATTGCTTTACAGCCCCAAGGTTGACGGGAAGAAACTGGAGAACTGGAAATATGGTCTCACCCTACTCCATGGCCAGGACTACACAGCACCTTACGGCACCAGGTATCTTTCTCCTTTTGTGCTCAGAGGCCTCTACTTCCAATCTCCATGAACGTGGTTTGGAAGATGTCAAGCACCCCTAATCCAACAAAAGTCAGTAGAAGCTGTGACTGCTACCCTCAGATTGGCTTTGTTAGTACAGATGATCAGAATAAAAAGTTTTCCTTAAGAGCAAGCGTGTTGGGATTCAGAGTTCAGGTGCTATCACTCCCCATCTCACAACTTTCTTGCATGGTCATGCTCTCTTACTTCTTTCTGATCTTGAGGCCAAAGGCAGAGATTTCAGTAACAACAGTAGAAGGAAACAAATTCACGGAGGAGTCTGGCAAGTAGATTTGTGTAGGCTCAAATTACTGGCTACCAGCAGCCAGGTGATAAAGAAGCTACATGGATTTAGGTTGAGCGGAAAGGCAATACAGCAGCAAGGACAGGTGTAATAAAAGAAATTTTTTTAGCTGACATTTGATCACCAACATCATTCTTTCTTGCTTTTGTTTCAATCCAAATGAATTCTAGTGTACTGACTTGATTTCTCTCTGGATTATATTTTCTCTCCTTCCACTCAAATGGGTTTGTTATGCAATAACTCCACAATGAGTGCTAGCTGGGAAATAATGATTCATTTAATTATTTGTTTGCCTTTGATATAATAGCATTCTAGAATTTGTTTTGGAACACCACATTTCTCAAGAGTCTTGGCAGTTATTTTAAGACTGTAATCCAGCAGGCTCTCAGATAGGCTGGGCTAGTAAAATCTGAACAAAAGCTTGAAAATAAAGGATAACCATTTCCACTGAATAATTGTGAAACAAAGTGTGCAGCTCTTTCTATCCTTTTCTCCCTATTGAAAAAGTATGAAGACTGTTATATCTAAAGAAAAAGAATCACAACACCTTAGTACAGAAAGTTTTAAAATGAAAAAGTAACAGACTTTTTATGGTGCCATCAACTGACTTCAGAGTTATGAGTGATTTTACCTAGGAGCTTTCAACTGCACTCAACTGCAGCTGAGAAGCCATTCCTGTGCAATCCTGAACAGCAAATTCCAGTGGCCTTGCAGCAGAAAGGTGATAATGCCCACTGTGCTGGAGTCATAACCAAAGTGAAAAGCAGGACCCTTCTTACATGGTGTTATAGTTCTTCCAGCAAGAAACAGACAACCTCTTGAAACTGAAAATGATGGTGTTGCTCTTCACTCAACCAGCGCTGCGTTTTTGTGGGGGTGAGCCATGGTTACCATACCCACTGAAGCACGTAAGACCCACATTGGTCCCAACATCTCACTGCCTGTTTTGTCAAAGAGGTCTCAGTCCCACTGTCCCATATCAGACGTGAACATCCTAATATTCAGACAACTGGGCACACAGTGCGGAGGCTTTTACCAGAAATCATAGAGTCATAGAATCCTTTTGGTTGAAAGAGACCTTTAAGATCACCAAGTCCAGCTGTTAACCTAACACTGCCAAGTTACCACTAAACCATGTCCCTCAGCACTACATCTACACATCTTTTAAATACCTGCAGGGATGGCAACTCAATCACTTCCCTGGGCAGCCTGTTCCAATGAATCCTGGCACGTGTAAGGGCCCCCCAAGACCAGGCAGGCTCTGCAGTCTTTCCCTCTGCACCTGTCCCCACAATGCCACAGGGAAGCTGTGGGGCTCCTGCTCAGCCCGAGTGCTAGCTCTGGCGAAGTCATCCTACAGAGAAGCAATCTCAGCCAGGTCGCCTGGACACACAGAAGTATCTCAGCACCTGTGAGTAGCGGGGTGCAAGCATGAGTGGGTGCCAGCAGCGCAAACTGAGTGCCAGTTAAATAGCTTCTGTTTCATTAATTATTTTCGTGCAGCAGAAGAGCACCACTCTAAAACCGCCCTTCTGAAACTGTTTCACTTTGTACAGGGTGCTTAACACTTTGTTTTGCTCTGGAAGAGTGGGAATGCCCTCGGAACTCCTCCAAACATCCTCATTCTCTCTCTGCCTGAGAGAGAAAAGAGGCCATGACCATATACAGAAAGCATTATGCAATATCTAATTGATAAGAAAGACCCATGTATGTTTTTAGAGTCAAAGAAAACAGTTTTTCCTTATACAATAGCATGGATGATAGAAACTATAACAATTTAAAAGTGGATAAAAAATCAATAGACTTGCTAAACTATGTGCTGGAGAAAAAGTACCGAAAATGGCAGTTTTGCTTGGCAAAACCTGGGTATACATTTTTAGCCAAGTGCTAAGGTAGTGTTTTAGAGACATAAGTAACTTTGAAATAACTTAAAATAACTATTTAATTTTGACTACGTCAGAACTATGTTCGTTACATTTTCTTCAGTACCAGAGATCATTGTTTTAAGAAGACTGCAATTGCTTTTCATTATGCAAAGAGAATAATCTTCAATAAGTGGAAAAGCTCTTGTGTACGACTGGTAAAATTCTCATCAGAAAATGTTTCATACAAGAACCATATAATTGGTATATAAAAGTAATAAAAAAAGAGAGTGAAATTGGAAGAGGATGAAACCGTTCTGCACTCACCTAAGGAGGAATATAAATGCGTATGGGAGGAACACATGCAGTATCTTTGGGAATAATCTACCATATCAGTCTAGGAGTCAATTCTGACAAGACCTTGTTATTCACAGTTGCGTATTTTTGTGAGCATGAATATTTTTTGCTATTCCTGCTTGAAAATCAGTGTGGTCATTTACTGATTAAAGTGCACTTTTTGAAGCATTGGAAACAGAGGATCACATCCTTCCTGTTGTAAAGTTAACAGTTTAATCTCCGGTTTCAATAGGAGTGGAGACCTCCGCAATCATTTTTTCTTTTCTTCATTTAGCATTATCTCTTTTGTATGTAACTATATCTTACCAGCTAACATTTTGGGAAGAATCTTCTTGTATCTATGACAGTTTAAGGTGATAAGAAAAATGAGGTTTGGAGGCAGAAGTAATTTCTCTTACAACACCAACCAGTATATTTGTAAAAAATAAGGATCTTTCAGGCTCACAAGCCCTCCTTATAGTCTTCATCACAATAAAATGTAGAGTTGAGTATTATTTATCAGTAATTAATAAATAACAACCCTGGCCTTCTAAAGTTTCTTTGAAGTTTACTAACAAAAAATAAAACGTAGCAGTTGAATAAGCAGTATTATCAATATATTGCTTTTTAAATGCTTCTTGCCCCAAAAGATAATCCATTAAAATTATTTTTTTAAAAAAGCAAAACAACTAAATTTAAAACTTCATAGCCTTTCTATAGCATTAACTGACTAATATGAACTAAGCTGGACCTTCTCCACAACCCTGATAACACAAAACATGCCCAAAAAGAAGGTTCAAGTAGTTGGTTCTCTTTCCATGGTGATATATTTGTTTAAGAAAAAGGTATTATAAACCTTCAAAAAAATTTAAATCTAAAGGTTTTATTTTTTAAAACCTCCTAGAAAAATTATCTTAAAAGGAAATTGTTTTAATTAAGCAATTTCTCCAGAAAAAAAGAAAATTATTAAATCAAGTTTGCACACAAGACTAATCATTTTCAGCAAGAAAGAAATGTATAATTAACTTTTCAACAATGATAAAATACTCTTACAATGAAACAAGTTACAAATTTCTGTCTGCACCCATTCATTTAAATCAGCGTCAGCTAGGGCTAACTTCAATGTGTACCATGGCTCACACAATGGCAATAATAGTGCTAGATGAGACCAACAGCCTTCACATGAATAACACAGATAATGTTGCAGACAAACTGCTGTTGGTTTGCCTAAAGCTATTTACAAATTCTTTTAGAACTCTTTTTAATATTAATAACCCCATCTCCAGACACACTGAGATCACAGTCCATGAACAACTACTCCAGAGAGAGCAAAAGGTCACTAAAAGCCTTGTCCAGTCCCAGGCCAGAAACCAAGTCTACTTCATACAGGCTGGAATAATAAATAACATAGACATCTGCCGGGGAACTTCTCCTCACAGAACTGCACTGAGCACTGCAATCTGCATGACTGTATGTTGAGGTGTGATTTAGGAATCAAGCTTCCTTTCTTTAGGCATGAATATTAATCTGTACTCGAGTTCTGAGCACCAGCTGGGCAAAACACATGCCATTTTCTCCCTGGATCTAAAAAAAAGCCCACTTAGATACATGCTTGCCTGTCCTTATTTTAGGAAGATACTCTAGCAAATATTTAAGTACACGCTCAAGATGCACACAGACAACAAAAGGTTTCAGTATTTTCAGTAGAACAAAGACATGGAGCTCTAGTCAACAAGACCTAAACTGAAGAAGTTAAAGGTGTTCCTAGGGACTACCAGGAAAAATTATATGAAAATTATTTGACTTTGAGATTGAAGACAATTCATCTTTGTTCATTAGATAGAAGAGTAATGAGCCTGTTATGTGTCATTTTGTTAGGACTGAAAGGTGTTTTGACTAAGAAGAATAAAGTAAGTTGATTTGATACTTTGAAATAATATTCATGACATGAGTTGCTTTGACTTCAAAATAATTCAGTTGTTAGTTTTTCTTCCATAAATACAAATGTGTCTATGCTTAAATCAACAGAATATGATATCCTGCCTTTATAACGAACTCATCATGGCTGTGTTCTATAATTTAACAAGTATATAAGCACGTTGGTGTGAAAATATAAAGGAGTTAAGAATGATTCTTTGGAGACATTCCCCAAAGTGACAACTTGGTGAATTTTGTTCAACTTTTTTTTTACAGTCATACCAAGATTTTGAACAAATTCACTGTTAGAACTGACTTTGGTTTAACAATAAGAGGAATACCTTTTATTTAGTTCGGGTTTCGCTGTGTAAACATAGGTCCCTGCAAGGGATCTCAGGTAAGGTGTGAGCCTACTATTATTCCAAGCTGGATGAAGAGTTGCTGAGTTACTTTGGCTTGCTCGCTGCTAGCCCAGGACAAACAGATAACAGCCTCTGAGAGGCAGAACCAGGGGGCAGTCTGTTCAAAGCCAGAAGGTGGGACTGTTTGGAACAGAGGACAAGAGTTTTGGGAGCTGCAGAGACTACCTGTGTCAAGGTATCAGTATCTGATGCAACTGTCATCAGAGAGCTCTCAGGGCTGAGGATAAGATGGGGCGAGGCACCCAGCTACACACTCAAGAGCAAATGGAGACTTATTTGGAAGGATAGTGGAAGCGTTCTCTGGTTTAAATAAAGGAACTTGAAAGGCAGGTGTTGGGAAATGGTGTGTGTAGTGCCTATCTTGTTAGGCTTTATGTATTTCACACATCAAAAGCCAGCTGCTAGATTTTCACTTTCTCATTGACCAGAAAGGAAAACTTCCTTTTGTGAAACAATTAATAACGAGCACTAACTTTGCTTGAAGTCTTCCATTTTGGCTACCATTCACCTCTCCATAATAGAAACACTCTTCTGGGCTAGTGTTGGAGTTTCTTTTATATCTTTCAAATTATGAGAATAAAGAATCATAAAAAGATTTAAACAAAGGAATTAATAATGATATTTTTGCACCATCCACTACTTCCAAAAGCACTCATCATTGCTCCTCCAGCTTATTCCAATTCAAAGACATACTTGCAATTAATTTATAGTAAGGCTTTGTTTCACTCACTGTTCTCAGAGCAATATTTAAATTACATTCTCATTCTTATAGCTTCCAAGGGCAGGATAACAACTTGTATATCCCAATTGGAGAATCTTCTGCCACCAATTAAAAGGATACAAAAAGAAAAGTCCTTCTATAGTTGAATCAGTCATTTGGTTTCTTTTTAAAGGCAGCTTTCTATTCTTAAAAATAATTAGAAGATTCAGTTTTCTTATTCATAATTTTCCAAATAGAGAATGATTTTATCAGCTTGGCGTGCTACTAGGGTAGTAACATATACCATGTTGCACATTGGTAGAAGGAAAGAATGCAATAATGTTTAAGTATTCAGATAACATTTTGCCAAAATGGAAACTCGACTGAAGGGCATATCCCCTTTAGAAAGAGCATCCCCCTTCCCTGTTTGTAGAGTTGAACTATGTTTCCTTCAAAGAACAAAATAGAGTTTTACTTTTCCTTTCAGCATTACATGAAGATTGAAAAGCTGTTCAATCACAGGAAGAACCTATTCATTTTCTCTGTTGGACAACCAAAAATCATAAGATCAAAAGCCAAGAAAAATCTACAAAAACTGCAAGGAATTTTCTGGCTTCAGAAGTGAATTTGAATCTCAAAGGACAAAATGACTGTTTTGTGCCAAGGAAATTAGAAAAGGGTTATGACTTAGGATAGCATCATCTATAACAGAGGTTCGTAGAGAGCAGTGAAATGCAGAAGCTGTTGTGTCTGAGTGGACCAACAAGTGGAGGCTTTGAAAACATCTCAGAGCTACTTCTCTGGGGTGCCTCTAATTGTCAATGTACAGAGATTCCTGTGACCCTCTGACTCAGGTGTAAAAATGATGGGGACAAACTTTCCTATCCTTTATGTATATTTCCTCGTTGACAACAGGAGGTGCCTTGTTCAAGGAGGGTAGACAAGACACTAAGCTTTCAGATGGCTATTTTTTTCCTGAACAATGTGGAACATGTGCTTCCTATCTCCAGTTTTATCTGTTAAACTATGAGAAGCCACAGTAACCAATCAAAACTCAGAGATAATTCATTATAAGCTGTAATTATGTAGCAGTGGGGGAGTAAGTATACTTTAAAACTGTAATTAACCCTAGGAAATAAAAAATGAATAGTGACTGAATGTGCATCTAATAAATGCAGGATAAATTATGCTGCAGTGACAGCTCAGACAAAAGACTCCTTTTTCAGTTATAAAAAAAGATTCTTTCACATTTAAACTGAACTCTCACTTTTTGAATACTAAGTTTGTGAAGGGAAATTAATATAGGATATCTAAGCTGGAATGAAATGCCCAGAGCTTTTGTATGATTTTCTCCAGTCCAACACTTCAAAATATTGTGACTTGTCCTGACAAAAGTTTACTCATCTTTCCTTATCATGAGGGGAAAGATACTTAGGAGAATTTCAAGGTTTTCAACTGCAGTAGCAAAGCTCACCCTTATTCCTATTTTCCCATCTACCTACTCTCATCCCCACCTCCCAAAACAGCTTTTTTAACTTCCTTAGCAAAATAAAAGGCAGTGGTCTGAGCTCCATCTCCACCACCCTGAAAGATTTCCCTCAACAATAGCTCTCACATTACACATCATCTGCCACTTTCCTATCTATCTTCTGTGTGTCCAGGAGCACCGAGCTAGTTAGAGAGGTGTACCTTCTTTATTGTATCATTCTTGCTTCATTCTGGATACTTAATGGATAGTGCCCAGGGAAGGAAGCAAGATAATCTACTGCATAATCTACTGCCTACAAGAAAACTGGGGAGGGGCTGTTTGCAAGGGCATGTAGCGATATGACGAGGGGCAATGGTTTTAAATTAGAGCAGGGTAGGTTTAGTTTAAACATTAGGAAGAAGTTCTTTACAATGAGGGTGGTGAGACACTGGAACAGGTTGCCCAGAGAGGTGGTGGAGGCCCCATCCCTGGAGACATTCAAGGCCAGGCTTGATGAGGCTCTGAGCAACCTGATCTAGTTAAAGATGTCCCTGCTTACTGCAGGGGGGTTGGACTAGATGACCTTCAGAGGTCCCTTCCAACCCAACGCATTCTACAATTCTATGATTTTATTTTGGAAATGTAGTCAACTGAAAC
The DNA here is from genome assembly GCA_013400035.1 of Rynchops niger. NCBI lineage: Eukaryota > Metazoa > Chordata > Aves > Charadriiformes > Laridae > Rynchops > Rynchops niger. Next base: position 39,749 of record VXBH01000417.1, on the reverse strand, counting down.
TGATCCTCAGCCTAGATTTTTCAAAATTCTTATGATTCACAGCAGCACCTGAATTCAGTGTGAAGAAATTTAATTTAAGCCAAACCATCAAAACTCAGGTTCTAGGAACCACGAACTGGGAGGCAAATTTAATAGAATGTAGTCTTCTGGACCAAGTCACTTGTCTATAAAATAGATATGTTCACTTTCTGGAGTGGTGTCAATATGAAATCTTTGCGAAGCACTCAGATTTTATACAATGAACCATAAAGCTATGAGAAAATGTATTTCATAGGAGAGCTTGATTAGCGTGCAGTAAAAAATATATATACACACATTATCAAAAAGCCAAGTCAAGCATATGGAAATGTGTCTCCAGCCTTAATTTCAGCCTGCTTAAATATATATATAAATATATATATAAGGAATATATATAAAATATATATAAATGTATACGTTACAATACACACATACATGTACTCTTAAGATAAAAAAAAATTGTTTTGTTTGATTGAATATCATCACTGTAATTTTTTGAGAGGAGCATTACTTACTCGGGAATTATGCAGACAGTCACAGAAAGCATTAAAAATACTTCTAATACAGTATTTTACATGCTTCAGTAGGAAAAAAGCTATTCTAAAATGTTGGAACATTGTGGAGAGAAAATGGTTTATGAAAATCATTAGGCTTTTCTAACCAGAAAGACATTTAAGGAAAAGAAAATTACAGAAGATGCATTTAAGATGTTTCTTGAAAAGAAAAGAAAAAAAGAAAGAACTGCTGTTTTCCTATTACAAGCAACCCATAAGCTTACTCTTCTATCTTTCAGACGCATACAGTCCAGTACCCAGACCAGTTTGTTTTGGAGGTAAAATTCTTTAGCTGAGGGAGAATCAATTTAAAGCTGCTTAGAGACTTGGAGCATTAAAATTTTCCTAGCTGAGATAGATTTGTAGACAGAGGAGTGATGAAGCAGATAAAATATTAGAGGCATAACAATTGCAGTTAACGATCTGACCCTGCAATTTATGATATATTTATTACTCTTGCCAATAGTCACTGTCTCTGTAACAGAAATAAGTAGATGATCAGGCCAAAACCATAACTAGTCATTAATCTGCATTCAGGGATTATTTTCAATGAACAGACAGATTTAAGATAAGGAAAACAAAAAAAAGTGGACGAACCACAGCGTAAAAAAGATACTTCTGGTAAGACCAAAAAGAGAACAGATCAGATAACCTTTTTAGCACAGGAAAAGCCAGTCTGAACAGCTGATCTTTCTATTCATACTGTTTTTAAAAAAACCCTGTATTTCAAGAAGACACACTGAGTCTCATTTCTCCTGCTGAAACAAAGACTGGGAAAACCCTGCAATCTTAGTAAATGACTTAGTCATTATCATAAATATTGATCAAATTTTTCTGACTTAAAAAATACAGGAATATTAAAAAGCTAAAAGGAGTTAATTAATCAGAGCTTATGTAAGTTTGAACAACATGGATGCTACAAATAAAGAAATTCAGAAGTTGTTTGGTAAAGTCAAGTAGCTGACAGGTCGTTTGTCACCGTACCTCAGTAAATCAGTGTCTGCAGTCTGTTATGTCAAGCCAAGGGAGAAAGCAGGGATAAGGTGCTGCATCCTTTTACAATCTTTTATTAAATATAATTAGTTTATCTTACACTAGTACATTGAAGCCATATTCCTAGACCAAGAACTGTGATAGAATCTGTGTTATATATAACGATAATAAGTGAAGACCATGGTGAGGCAGGCTGTCACCCTGCAGCTCGTGGAAGACCCCATGCCAGAGCAGGCTGATGTGAAGAAGGCTGCGACTGCCTGGGAAGCCCGCAGTAGAGCAGGCTCCTGGCAGGACCTGTGGACCTGGGAAGAGATGAGCCTGCGCTGGAGCAGGTTTGCTGGCAGGGCCTGTAACCCCACAAGGGACTCATGCTGGAGCCGTTTGTTCCTGAAGGCCTGCACCCCATGGAAGGGACCCATGCTGGAGCAGTTCATGAAGAACTGGAGCCCATGGGAAGGACTCATGTTGGAGAAGTTCATGCAGGACTATCCCCCATGGGAGGCACCCCATGCTAGAGCAGGGGAAGAGTGTGAGGAGTCCTCCACCTGAGGGGGAAGGAACCTTCATTGCAGTCCATGAGGTACAAATAGAAAAAAAGACAACATTGTTTTTGGTAATAACTATATTCCTGACTAGAAAGCACAGTGATTAACACATTGACAGAAGAAAGTAATCAAGATTCTAGGATCCTGCAAGAGTGGGAACACGAAAAAGAAAGCTGCTCTTGGCACAGGGTTAGGAGTTTTAATGAAGTCAGGAGGTAATCAGGGAACAGAAAAGGGAAAGAGAATGAACACAGCATTCAAATATGGAAAAACAGAACTAAAACAAACAAACAAATAAACCTGAAAAGCAGTACCATGTTGACAATCTACGATTCTATTATTTACCTTCTCACATATTGTTGTTTCTCTTCTTCTCTCTCCAGTATGCTCTTATTAGGTCAGACTATCACGTTTTATAAAATAAAATGTAATAACGATGTTCAATAATTCTACTTCACAGTGCATCCCATACCAAATGTTCATAAACCCAGTACAAACCAGCACTATATTACATAGCAGTTCACACCTTCCTTTCCTACTTCTCTCCTTTTGCATAGTCAACTTTCACATGTAAGGAGGATGGTGGATCAGAGCCTTATATCCTTTCAGCATGAAAATTTGTATTTGTCACTATCATCCTTTTTTAAGCTGTCCAAACTACAGTGGTACCCTTTGTTTAGAAGCGCAAGACAAACATATTCTCCAGAGGACAAACTCTTGGCTCTGCTGTTTCCACTACTGAGCCACTAAAAGACATTTTTATGGGCAAGAAATCATTAGCAGGAAAATGACTGAAAATGAAAATCTGACAAATGGGGTTGTAGATAGAATAAAGTTCTAAATGAGAAAGCACAAGATAAATTTATTCTTAAAAACTCGAGTGTGCTAGTACAGGAAGAGTATTGTTTTCAGCTTAGTCCAAGATAGGTCATTTACAGATTGAATGAGTTTTAAAATGAAACTTTTTTCCTTTGGGAAAGCTGTGCAGATGTCAGCATTCTACCCAATCCTTTTTAATACTCAGGGAGAAGAAATATATCAGTGAATAAGACAAGTAGATTACATAGCAGACAACAACAGTTTGGTGAAGGCGGATTTTTCATGACAGTTGATGTAATACATCTGTAAGAGATTTTACCCATGAAAGTCCATACNAAAAAAAAAAAAAACCACGTAATTTTTATAACTTCTTTATAGCGCTTTATTTTATTTAGTATCTTAGTATTGTGATTTCTTTTTCATAGATAACTTGTCTAATTGTTTCACTTTTATTACTGAAGGCCAAATGGAACTGAAAAAAATACCTTGTTAAATGCAAAAACTGAAATAAATGTGTCAGCCTTATTTATCAGTGCAAAGAAAAATATTTGCAATGTAAACTTAGATCTTATAAAAATAGTTGTAAACAAACTACCACATCAGTGTTACATAACATACATGCACTAGAAAGAACCTTTTAAATGGTTTGTAAATTAAATAATGTCCAATAACTGCTAAAATGTCAGGCATTAGTTGGTCATTGCTTTTTAAAGAGATATTTTATCATGTCATGAAATCATAATGTCTCTATATGAATAATTCAATCTGTTATTAATTCAGTCTTATATAGTACATTTATTCTAAATGTAATATGTCTATATATATTTGCAACCAGTTATCACCTCAGTTGGTCACCAGGGTCCTAATTTGCCATTATCTAGACGTACATTTCCAAAATATTATTTGTGAGTTGAAAACCTCAATTTTCTCATTTTAAAGTTCACTAATATTCCAAATGCTGCTGCACAGAGGATGAAAAAGTACAGCCTACAGATCACATGGACTGTGAGAAGCACTTTTACGCAGACACATGGAAACACGTAGCTTTTCTGGCCATCCTTCTGAAGTCATATTTTCTTATGCATTTTCATGTCACATCCTAGCAATTAAACAGACTTTAATGAACAAAAACTCAAGGCCCACTCCATTAGCACTTGAATGACTTAACACTTTCAACCAGTAAAATGGTATTTTTGCACCTGGCAGAGACTGCATTATTTTTCAGACACACACCCTCTTTGCCTCAAATGAAACAGAAAAAAAAGTCTTTTTGTATGCAAACAGAGAATATTCAAAGCCAGGTGCATTGACAGTAACACACTATTCTTATCCACAGAGCCCAAACGCATTCCCGTGCCCTTAGCTCATATTTTATCACCGTACATCAGCTATCTCCTCACAGAAACAGTTCTCATCCTCCATCACAGCTCAACAGCAAAATCCAGAACAAAAGCATATGAAGCACTATTACCCTCCTGCAAACTTTCTGGGATAGAAGGAGAATGTATAGTGAAGGATGCACCTTACATTATTATTCCTAAAATATGGCAACTACTTATTTTGCAGTTTTCACTTGTGAACGCTGGTGGGCTAAACTTAGTGGCTAAAGATGCTCCTGCCACAAGATATTCTCCCATATATGTTCTTGATTGTTCTTGCTAGACAGGAAGGTGGGATAGCCCCAAACCCACCGCAGCATAGTCATGTGAACTGATATTCATTTTCATTTACCTTAGTATGCTTGACTGTAAGTGCTTCAGCTCAGTAACTGGCTCAGGTATGCTTCAGACAGTCCTGCCCTTTGTAGAAACAAGATCTGCTACAGAGCAAACAACAGAGAGCACCAGCCGCCTCAGACACCCAACTTTAATCCATCTGTTTTTATCTGCATTTCATTTATATCTCACTAATGGATATAAATTCTTCCTTCCTGCTGTAAACAGCAGCGAAGATGCGTAATAGATGAACAAATGTTGAATTCTATACATATGCAGTCTGAAAATAACATCAAATCAGCACAGTGCCAAGTAAGAGCGTGTAGAGCTGCTATGCACAGTAACCTGATTGTTCCAGAAGATACATTTTTTTGAAGACCACGTACTTTGCAGAGACAAAAACAAGATCTAAGAGCAAAATGGGAGACTGCATTCTGAAACACATTTACACTGAGAAATAGTCTCGGGTCATGTAGAAAATGAGCTAATTAAGCATGAGCATTCAGCGCAGTGCTATAGATAAGAATATGACTGTGATTCCTGGATGCTTAAGCCAGCAAATACTAAGATTACTGAAGAGCTGGTATTTATGTCTGTAAAGAGTATTAGTGAGACCATTACTGGAATATTATATCTTGCTATGCAGTGCACACTTTAAAAATTACTTGGTAAAAAGTTAGAAGGGATTCAAAAAAGGTCTTCAACATAACTCGTAATATGGAAAATCCGTCTCTGAATGTGTCAATAAGCTCTAATTACTTTATCTATTAGAAGACATGACTTGATCAGCATCTACAAACACATGTAAGTAAAAGATTCCTGGCTTACAGCTCCTTACAATAACAATTTTTAAAATCTGTAATGAGATCCAATAAGCAGAAAACAATGAAAGATAAAGTTCGGGTCAGATACAAAATACATTCTGTTTAGTCTTGTATGTTTGAAAAGGCACTAACAAAAGTAATTAAAAAATGTATGACAGAGCATGTTAAGCTATTTACTACGTAAGGAGACATAATTAGGTACCCATATTTTACTGGTCACCATTTCAAAAAGTGCTTTTTCACATGTAGTTACACTTGAGAAGCTAATGTGTCAAGTTTACATCTAGTGGGCCTTGTTGATTAAGTATCTTCCTTTTACCCCTTCAATTTGTTAACCATGAAGTATATTACCAATGCCATTCCCCCTTGGTGGTTGCAAGCTTTCAGAACTCTTTTTCAAGTTACACAGTGCTGTAGCTCTGACAAATAATAATTGGGGTGGGCTTTTCATACCATGTCCCTCACTTTCTTCTATCTTTTGACCATTCTCCTACTCATACTAGGAACTGAGTCACAAACGTTTAAACAACTATCAACACACCTGTGCTTTGTTTAAACGTTTGGTTTAACCAGATTTGATCTTGATAAGCACACTTTTAAGACTACAGGCTGCATAGGAGAGGTGCCTTAAAGAGGCAAAAAAAAGTGTTTTAACATCAGTCTTGTTTTGCAAAAACTGGGGGGTTTTTTGGACTCCCTGATATTTTGCCACATGGAACATTCGACAAGATGGGGCTGGTTCAAGAAAGGAAGGTTCTTTTCAGATAAACTGAAAGGAAAAAGAAGTTTTCAAGGGAAAACAACTCTCTACTCTTCATTCTGCAGTAAATATAACTGTGCAAATCTGGTTTGACTAACTTGCTAGTGCTACAAAAATACAGCACACATAATAAAAGAGGAACTTATTTATTCATGGACATCTAGGGAGAGTAGGCAAAAAGCAATCTTTCTGAGCTCTGATAAAATAAACAAAGACAAAATTATTCGTATATTAGTGTGCATTTCAAATAAATACTGAATTTATAAATAACATTATATCACACTAGGTCTTCAGCTTATTAATTTATTTCTGGTAAAAGATTTAGGGCCAAATTGTGAGAACCAACACCACCCAGACCTTAAGTTTATGTCCAGAAGGAAAATTTCTGACATCAAATGTATCTAGCATCACATGTGTCTTATCTAGCTTATCCCAGTATATTGAAAGTCAAAATCCTGTATTTGTACCCACACCAATTTATGTTCATCGGTGGATGGTGGCACAAAGTCAAAACCTGTTTTTAAAACTTGTTCTAGAACTACTTTACATAAGCTGTTCTGTGAAAAGAGAAAAAGAGGTATAAACAAACAGAAGGCAAAACACAATTCTGCTACTTAGCACAGTCTAGATGAAATTACTTTCATACATAATTCATTAAAGCTTCAGTATTAAACAGGTTAAAGCATTTTTATTTAATGGGTTTCGGTGCTATGAATTCTTCAGAATAATAGCTAAAAATGTAATAATCTTGCACTATTTGTAACTATGGTGGAGATACATGTTTTGGTTAATGCAGTTATAAAGGAACTTTCCTGAGTTGCAAATGTACTTTAATAAATTACCAATTATTGCCATAGATGGATGTGCTGGGAAATGCTTGTTTTGCCCAGCCCATCCTGAGGACAGTGCAAATTAGAATGAATGAAGCAGCTTAGTGCTTTTCAAGCTGCATCTCCATATTTCTCTTCCTGCTAATTCTGAAATCAAGAATATTCTAGACTATTTGCTGTACTATCTCCTCTTCCTATTGAGAAATAAATTTCCCATACAAGGTTATAAATCTGTGATTCTGTCTCTTCAAGCACATGATTTTTCTTTTTAATGACAATTAAAAATCAGACAGAAAAATTATGTATGTGGATCAGAAATGTAAATCTTTGTTTTCTTCAACAAAGCAAAAAAGCAGTGGGTTTTTTTTTATTATTATTTCAGGATGAATTAAGGGTCTTTCCCATTTTTTTTAGCACCTAAATATTAACAATTATTGGGATAGGCTGAGAAGACATTCACAGAACTGATGGGGAAGATGTGGCATCTTCTTTTTTTCCAAACAGCCCAAAAACAGGGCCTTTCAGTCAGATGTGAGTCTCATGTTCAAACACATACCTTTTCTTTTTGATGGGATTTGAACCTTTATATCCCAGGAGAGCATCTTAACCAAGAAGTTTCAGTATATTTCTCAGAAAATTGTTTTCAGTCCCTCTTCTTGACACCAACAGGTTTTACAGAAAAGTGCGATATATATTGCATTAGAAAGAGCGTAAGAACTATTTTACAGATAATACATAGCTTACTTGCAAACCCCAGCTTTCAGTCAGTGCCTCAACTAAGATGTATTTTCTGCAAGTGAAACAGCAGGCAAGACTACGACAGACAGCATGCTTGCAATTTGCCTATGGAAAATCAGGACAAAAAAGACTACTAGAAGAATCTTTGGTTAAAAAGTGCTGGAAAGCACTGCCTACTTCACTTTTTTCTGAAATATTTCTTTTTCTAAACAATCAGAAAATCCACTTCAAAAATCACAACCAGTTTTGCATTAAAGTAATTTTTAATATCTTAAATAAATAAAATCACCTTAAAGTACCTACATCATGGACCCATCCAGATATCTCTGAAAAAGCATTGCTATTCTGACAGCTGGAGCAAAACACTTGCAAAGCTGGATTTTAAAACACCTCTGTTTCACTGTCTTCAAATAGCAAGTTGGCTTAGTACTGGCTCAGATATCTGAAAATATCGCTGTTTTTAGTTAAAGTTTGCACTTGAAAAATCTTGTAAGGGTTTGCAGATGTCTGTCATGTTCAGCTAAAATTTTTCCTCTACTTGCTTGTTTTTCCTAGCAGACACATATTAAACCAAACAAAAATAAACAAGAAACATTCCCACAGCTTGGTCAATACGCTACACTAGTAAAAGATTGTAATGCAGCTCCAGATCAATCGTATAACGCACAGAGGCTATAGAAAGATAATCACTTCTATTTTTCTGTTGAAGGAGACGAAATATTGACCAGCATGAATTAGTAGACAGTATTTTAACTATCTAACTGAACCCTAGTTCAATCACATGATAAACCTCCCATAAGAAAATATTTGCAACCGCCAAAGGGCATTCTATGAATGCAGAATAATGCAAGGCAGCACAATCCCTGAAACAGCCCCAAGTCTCCCTGTATGGCAAAACGGCACAGACAGACACAGTGAAATGATTTTAGCTTCTGCTCCCAGGAGAATATAGGCATATCCCAGTGACACTTGGTTAAACGAATAAACTGTGCTTCATAAACAAATAAACCATGCTTAGTGTAAGTATTACACTGCTGTGAGATGGCTACATTGCCCCCAGCTCTGGTTTGGTGGGAAGGAGTCAGGTGAGTACTACTTCAGGGTCGCCTATACCGGGCTCCACTGCATGACATGGGCATGCTCCGAAGAGTTGAGGAACACAGCTCCCAGAGACTTTCAGTGGAGTTGCCGTAGCCCACCCTTGTTTTCTAGGTCGGCGTGACTTAAAAGTAAAGTTTTTTGCATCAGTGCCATGTTAGGTGGAACATGTGTGAGATGTACACAGACATTTTAATAAAGAATGCTTCCCAAAGAGCTGAAGCAAGTATTAAAAAAGGAAAACTGTGGAACTTAGTTTAGGGAATCATTCAAGAGTGCCCAAAAAGCAAGGCACTTTGGGCCTTGCAAAGCTGATCAAATGTCGTAGCTGATAAGATACTATTTTCCATATACTTACATCTAATTCCACTACTATCAAAAACATATTTTTTGTTCTCAAATATAGAGCATACAATGGAAAACTGATGTGAAGAAGAAACCTAGAGGCAAAATTATACATTTGATGTTTAAAAGGCAAAGTTACACTCCATATTCCAAGAATGCGCAGAGATCTGAACCATAGTTCATGACCTCTGCTCAAATACTTCAAGGTATGTAGTATATGAATAAACTTGAACCTTCAAAAGAAAACCCTTCGTTCCACATAAAGGTCTTGCACACTATCCACAAAGAGCTCTCCAGAAGTGTATTCAGGTACTGCTAATGGGAGCCCACCTGTGCAGATCAGATAATAAATTCAAAGGGAAACACAGGATCATCTCTTGGGCTTGAAACCGCCTTATGAGACAGCCTGAGAGTGGGTGCTTTAAGGTACAAAGTCAGGACTCCAGTGATAAAAGCAGCTCCTACCCCACTTCCCAAGCCAAAGTCCAAACTATTGCTTCCTCCGGCAAGGCCACCACCATTGCTTGAAGGCAAGGGCATGAATGAAAGGTGGCAACTCATGGTCTAAGTATGTTGTTCTAAAATCAGGTCCCTGAACTCTGCACAGGCTGCTGGCCACTGAGCTGCATGAACTTTTACAAAGGCTAAAAACGGCATATTAGCACACTGTTAATTATATATAGTGAACTAGCCTACTTATACCAGCTGTTCATGTTTGCACTACTTTAAGCACTTCAGTGTCTCACTGGGCATTCGTTTCTAAGCTTCTAGGAGGTGTACTAAGGAAAAGAAAATGAAATACTGTAAAACACTAATCTTGTCTCTGAAGGCTATGAAATTCAAATGGCCACACAAGTCTTCTGATGTTGATTCTGTTTTACAGGCTATGATCAGATACCAAGCAAGGAAGTTAGCTAAAACCATGATGTCTTCAAAAGAAGCATTACATGACAGCTTGACTGGAACGTTACTTGTGAACAGGTCTTTTCCAAAGCTTCTATTAAAAAATCTCAGTGTGCAAAGGCAACAAATTAAAAGTGTCTTTAAATAAAAAGACAATTCAGCAGATGCGCACTTAGCCTCACAAGCACTTGAGTATGCAGCATAGGACAGGACACATAGACTCCTTAGCACAGTGATCCAAAGAGGTGAAGAATATGAAAGCTACTGTGTTAGCTGCTTCATGATGTAAAAAATCAGGGACTAGATGTTCAAACTCTTATTTCTGTAGACAGGAGACAACATCCTGCTTAAATTAAATAAAGTGACCATGAAATGATAGAATTTTCAGTTCTTGGTGAAGCAAGGCGAGGAGCCAGCAGAACTGCCACCTTGGATTTCCGAAGGGCGGACTTTAACCTGTTTAGGAGCATGGTTGAGACTGTCCCTTGGGAGGCAGTTTTGAAGAGCAAAGGTGCCCAGGAAGGCTGGTCATACTTCAAGCAGGTGCTCTTAGAACCACAGGAGGCGGCCATCCCCATGTCTCGAAAAACGAGCCGACGGGGAAGAAGGCCAGCCTGGCTAAATAGAGAGCTTTGGCTGGACCTCAGGAAAAAAAGGAAAGCTTATCTTCTCTGGAAAAGGGGCTTGGCAATTTATGAGGATTATCAAGATATAACGAAGCTATGTAGGGGGAAAATTAGAAGGGCCAAAGCTCAACCTGAACTCAGCTTGGCCACTGCAGTTAAAGACAATAAGAAGAGCTTCTTTCAGTATATCAATAGAAAAAGGAAGACTAGGGAAAATGTAGGCCCACTGATGAATGAGACGGGTGCCCTAGTGGTGGAAGACACAGAGAAGGCAGAGTTACTGAATGCCTTTTTTTCTTCGGTCTTCACGGCCAAAGCTGTCCCTCATGAATCCCATACCCTGGAGGCAAGGGGGAAGGTCTGGAGAGAGGAAGATTTTCCCTCAGTTGAGGAGGACCGGGTCAGAGACCACTTGGCCAAGCTGGACATCCATAAGTCCATGGGCCCTGACGGGATGCACCCGCGAGTGCTGAGAGAGCTGGCAGATGTTATTGCCAGACCACTCTCCATCGTCTTTGCAAGGTCATGGGGAACAGGGGAGGTGCCTGAGGACTGGAGGAAGGCTGACATCACTCCAATCTTCAAAAAAGGCAAGAAGGAGGACCCGGGGAACTACAGACCAGTTAGTCTCACCTCTGTCCCTGGGAAGGTAATGGAGCGACTCATTCTGGATGTCATCTCCAAACACGTTGAGGAACAGGAAGTTATTGGAAGTGGTCAACATGGATTTACCAAGGGTAAATCATGCTTGACCAATCTGATAGCTTTCTATGATGTTATAACGGGTTGGCTGGATGAGGGGAGAGCCGTAGATGTCATCTACCTTGACTTTAGCAAGGCTTTTGACACTGTCTCCCATAACATCCTCCTTAGGAAGCTGAGGAAGTATGGGCTAGATGAGGTGACAGCGAGGTGGATTGAGAGCTGGCTGTGTGACAGAACCCAGAGGGTCGTGATCAGCGGCACAGAGTCTAGTTGGAGGCCAGTAACCAGCGGTGTCCCCCAGGGGTCAATACTTGGTCCAATTTTGTTCAATATATTCATTAATGACCTGGACGATGGGACAGAGTGTATCCTCAGCAAATTTGCTGATGATACCAAACTGGGAGGGGTGGCTGACACTCCAGAGGGCCGTGCTGCCATCCAGCGTGACCTGGACAGGCTGGAGAGCTGGGCAGAAAAGAACCTAATGAGGTTCAACAAAAGCAAGTGCAAGGTCCTGCATCTGGGGAGGAAGAATGCTAAGCACCAGTATAGGATAGGGGTGGACCTGCTGGGAAGTAGTTCTGAGGAGAAGGAGAGGGGAGACCTGATTAATGTTTACAAGTATCTAAAGGGTGGGCTGAAGGAGGATGGTGCCAGACTCTTTTCAGTGGTTCCAACTGACAGGACGAGGGGCAATGGGCACAAGTTGGAACACAGGAAGTTCCGTTCAAATACACGGAAGAACTTTACGGTGAGGGTGACAGAGCACTGGAACAGGCTGCCCAGGGAGGTTGTGGAGTCCCCTTCTCTGGAGATTTTCAAGACCCGCCTGGATGCATTCCTGAGTGATGTGCTCTAGGCAATCCTGCTTTAGCAGGGGAGTTGGACTAGATGATCTCTAGAGGTCCCTTCCAACTCTAAAGATTCCGTGATTCCGTGATAAATTGCATTCAAGGTGATTTTAGTGACCTTAATTCAAACCCCAGTTAAATCACAGAGCCACCTAATCCCACAATCTGGTTTTTTTTTTCTATTGTACCTAATAGAATTTCTTCTGTTGCTCAGTCAAAATGTCAAAATTTTCATATCCAGAGTTGTTTCTGTGAAGTTGAAGTTCTCAGACTTTGTCTTTTTGGAGAGGACAGCCTTCTGGAATGAGAGTTCAAACTCTCAACTTATGCTTCATCATATTTTTAATTATATTTTCAGCTCTTCAAGATCTCCTTGTCTATAGAATCTAAAAAGGCAATTCCGAGTTCAAGAGGATTTTCTTTTTTCAAGGTCAAGTGCAACCCAATCTCCTTATTTCCTCCCTTTCCACACCCAAGGGATGTCACCTTAAGGAAAGAGAGCAAGTTACATAAGGAAGAACAGAGGAGTCTGAGATATTCCTACCTGTGTTGCTTGTAAGCCTCTGATCTACTTTTGCAAAAAAGACAAATATGCTCTTTTGGCTATCTGTATTGTCAAAGCCTGCTCTGGAAGGGGGTGGGGAGGAATAGTTCCTGCAGGGCTGCTTCTCTCATCACATATATCTGGGAAGATAGCAATGTATTGAAACGAGTGCAGACAGAGAAACAAAGAGTAGGAGCAAATTATACTCCTCACTGAATGAAGAAAACAAAAGGAGGTTCGCATCTTGAAGGAAACTAAACAAATACATTGTCTCAGACTACAGCTAGACTGCAAAATTACAAATTAATGATACACAAAAAAATCCGTGTTAAAAGAGCCTAATTAAAGTTGCCATTCAAATGCTGGAATTCAGACTTAGGAAGTGACAGAACTGTCTGTACAGACATCATCATTCACCTCTCATGCACTCCAGGAATATATAATCTACAAAATTTTGTTGCATAATCATACTCTGAGTGCAGACCCACCGAACCCCACAGACCAACAGTTAGATTCAGACAACGGAATCACATCCCATCCTCTCCCACTGCAAGCTCTATACCTTTCAGCACAACATGGGACCTTCCTCTTGTCCTGTGACATCACATCGGGTTTCCCCAAATGCATGGATCTGAGGCAGTCTGTGTGCAGCGCACAGACGAAGCACTGCGAGAGGAGTGGTGGTTTACGTGCCACCCAGTGCTTCATGTCATAGTGTCCAGATATATCGTATTGAATACACCAAGAGGGAAAAAACTGAGGCACGCGTCATTTCTTCAACTGCAGAACCCGTCTGATTTGATGTGCAGAATGGATTATGCTCAGCTAAAGGGCTTCCCTATTTCCTGTGCACTCTTCAAACCTTCTTATGTAGGCAGTATGATTAACTTACAATTCTTCCTACAGAGGTCCTCAATAGAATTTCCAAAGACTTTGTGGGCATTCAACCATCTTCCCAAAAGACACCTGTGAAAGAGGTTAGAGGTATTAACCTTGTGTGCCTGAATCTGAAGCAGATGATAAAGTCACAGTTTTTCTCACACCAGGCCTGGGATCCTGCCTCACTAAAGAGATACCTAACTAGCTACCCCACTCTATAAATTGGTTCCTGATGTGCTTGGCCAGCCCAGTTCATTCTTTGACTCTTCCACTCTCATTCCTATTCTCCACATTCTGCTTTTCAACAGCTGACTCCCAGTTTCCCATTTCTTCCCCCTTTTCCAATCCTAACAGTAGGATCTCCACCATTCCTCACCCGACTATCAGAGCAAAATCCAATATTTTGTTTTCTTGTCCTAATTCACTACCAACTGCTTTCTCCAGTTCCTTCTCTAGTCTTCTACAGTCTTCTACAGTTCTTCCTAGTCCTCCTCTCCGCCATACAGAGAGACCTGGACAGGCTGGAGAGTTGGGCAAAGAGGAACCTTATGAACTTCAATAAAGGCAAGCGTAGGGTGCTGCACCTGGGGAGGAGTAACCCCATGCACCAGTACAGGTTGGGGGCTGACCTGCTGGATGGAAAGAGACCTGGGACTCCTGGTGGACAACAGGATGACCATGAGCCAGCGATGTGACCTTGTGGCCAAAAAGGCCAATGGCCTCCTGGGGTGCATCAAGAAGAGTGTGGCCAGCAGGTCGAGGGAGGTCATCCTCTCCATCTACTCTGCCTTGGTGAGGCCGCACCTGGAGTACTGTGTCCAGTTCTGGGCTCCCTGGTTCAAGAAGGACAGGGAACTGCTGGAGAGGGTGCAGCAGAGAGCTACCAAGATGATTAGGGGACTGGAACACCTCTCTTATGAAGAAAGGCTGAGGGATTTGGGTCTCTTCAGTCTGTAAAAAAGACGGCTGAGGGGGGACCTTATCAACACTTATAAATACTTAAAGGGTGGGCATCAGGAGGATGGGGCCAGGATCTTTTCAGTGGTGCCCAGGGACAGGACAAGAGGTAATGGGCAGAAACTTGAGCATAGGAAGTTCCACCTAAACATGAGGAGGGACTTCTTTACTTTGAGGGTGGCAGAGCACTGGCACAGGCTGCCCAGAGAGGTGGTGGAGGCTCCAACTCTGGAGACATTCAAAACCCGCCTGGATGCGTTCCTGTGCAACCTGCTGTAGGTGACCCTGCTCTGTCAGGGGGGTTGGACTAGATGATCTCCAGAGGTCCCTTCCAACCCTATGATTCTGTGATTCTGTGATTCTTTTCTGACTGTCCTCCAGTCTCTGTCTCACCACACTTTGAATTTATTACATTTCCTCCTTCTGCTTTTCCTCTACTCCACACAGCAAGAACAGATTACTTGCTCTCCTTCAGGAGACCAGGCTCACCAGAATAAGTTAAGGGGAAAGGCTTCCGAAACTCCTGTAGCTCTGACCTCAAGTATACTCAAATATTTTGTAGCAGCATCAGTTATTCAGCATAGTCATTTCTGAGCTACATGGACCATGTTCAGTCATTCTATAGAGATGATACAGATGTAGCTTGAGCATCATTTTGGGATCTGTATGAGGAAAACCAGTGTGAAGACAAATGGCGATTGAATTTTTTTGGAAATTAAAAAATTCTCTACCAAGTGTTTGCCAGTTTGTTTTCACAGAAATTGCAAAAAGGTTCCCGCTGACAAAAAGAGAACCTTTTCTCCAAACAGCTGGGGAGGCTAGAGAATTTTAAAGATATAATGTCAGAACATTACAGCATGGAGCAAAGGAGAGAGAATGATAAAAGGAACTGACTGAAAAAAATAATCATCATTTTGGCTAAAATTTTCCAAAATAAATCAAACATGCAAACTGAATGTTTGAAAAACTACTTTTGAAATACTTCTATTTAATTTGCAAGAGGTAGAGGTACCAATAGAAGCAGACTTGTAGGTGAAACCATTGGTGCTGAGGACCTACCGTTGGCAACAATAAACAAATATACATCTTGGGTGTTTTACTGTGGACTACTCTGACACTAATCTGGTCCCATGGACAGCTGGTTAGCTGTTGGAGTAGAGTAGGTGAGTACTCCTGGCACAAATCAGGACCCTAATGTTGGCACACTTTGACAATGAGGTTTCTGAAGCTCTAGTACAGACCAAGACTGACCCTATTGAAGTTACTGTTCTGAAGGGAAGTAAGCAAGATCTAAATCAGCACCCTGTAACAATATTACTGAGCTTTAAAACTGAATTACCAATGCTTACCTAAAGGTTTATATTTGCCCACAAGGAAAAGGAAGGAAAGCAGACAGCTTGAGGTCTGAGCAGGTAAATTAGAGATGATGCTCATCAGCATTTTAAAGAATTGCCAGGAACTGTTGCCTTAGCTGGATAAGCTAGGTAGCCTTTAAATTTATTACTATCTTAGCTGAACTCTCCAGGTGTGCTGTAGGAAGAGCTACTTTACTTTCTGGTGGGGTCATGCAGGGCTAGATGCAGAGAATCTGGGTGGACTGTGTGACATGAATTTACAAACTCTTGCAGGATAATCAGAAGCTACCAATTCCTAGATTCCCAGAAGTCCCTATTATAACTGAATTCTAAAAATTTAAGAGGAAGCTGTGATGTAAACATAGGTAATTTTCTAGTTATAATGCCTACAGCCCAAGCAACCCTTATCCAAATGAGGCATTCTTCTGATGAGCAAGGGAGATTCTCTGCTTATTTATCCAATGTGGGTGAAGGCACCTGTAGATGTGTGGAATGGTTTGGGGAGTTGTTTGTTTCATATAATGAGTATAATTTCTGTATTGAATTTTCAAGCATACATGAAATTTCAAGCAGACCATTATTTCTATGCAGAGCCTCATGGAAGTATACCCTTACAGACCTTAACAAATAAAAGCACACTATACAGTTTGAGATATTCCTCCCTTCTACTTTTCCATAGANACTGCTATAAGGTCTCCTCGTAGCCTTCTCTTCTCCAGGCTGAACAACCCCAATTCTCGCAGCCTGTCCTTATAGCAGAGGTGCTCCAGCCCTCTGATCATCTTCCTGGCCCTCTGCTGGACCCGTTCCAACAGGTCCATGTCCTTCTTGTGGTGAGGACTCCAGAACTGGACGCAGTACTCCAGGTGGGGTCTCACCAGAGGAGAGCAGAGGGGCAGAAACACCTCCCTCAACCTGCTGGCCACAATTCTGATGCAGCCCAGGATGTGGTTGGCTTTCTGGGCTGCAAGTGCACATTGCCTGCTCATGTTGAGATTCTTTTCCACCAACACCCTCAAGGTCTTCTCCTCAGGGCTTCTCTCAAGCTATTCTCCGCCCAACCTGTATTTGTGCCTGGGATTGCCATGACCCAGGTGCAGGACCTTGCACTTGGCCTGGTTGAATTTCATGAGGTTCGCACAGGCCCACCTCCCAAGCCTGTCAAGGTCCCTCTGGATGGCATCCCTTCCCTCCAGTGTGTCAACCGTGCCACACAGCTTGGTGTCGTTGGCAAACTTGCTGAGGGTGCACTCAATCTCAGTGTCCATGTCACTGACAAAGATGTTAAACAGCACTGGTCCCAGTACTGACCCCTGAGGAGCTCCACTCATCACCGGTTTCCATGTGGACATTGAGCCATTGACTGCAGCCCTTTGAGTGCGGCCATTTAGCCGCATTAGGATTAGTTCTTTATCCACTGAGTGGTCCATCCGTCAAATCCATGCTTTTCCAATTTAGACACCAAAATCCTACAACAAAACCTGTAACTTCAAAAAACAGCATTCAGCAAATATGAAAAAAAAATGAAGAAGATTCAGGTTCTTTCTCCACAACAAGCTTTTCTACCTTCCTGATTCAGCCAGCTAAGGTCAATCCAGTAAAACCCAGTCAATGCTTGATACAGATCCTAGTCCAGATATTATTTCTTTGACATATTTCTGTCTCTGCCACAAAGGTTTGAAATATTTTTCATTCTTCTGTTGTACCAGGGCCAGAAGATTCAAATGAAAAAGAAGAAAACAACTTAGTCCAACAGTTAATCATCATTCATGATAAAAAGAAAATTGCACCTTATTTGTGTAATTCTAATAATAATTAAAAATCTTATGTTCTTTGTCTGTTAGGTTAAAAGGTTTCCTACTTCCCAATATCTGCTCCCTTTTTTCCCTGTAGGCTGTAGTCAAATAAATTTTTAAGCTTCCCTTAAGCTAGAGATAGATTCATTTCCTTGAATCTTATGAGTGTAATCCAGTTTTCCAGATGCCAAATAATTTCTCTGGTTCTTTCCTAAATATTCCCCAGCTTTTCGACTCATTTTTAAGTGTGAGCTCCAAAGCTAGACTTTAAAACAGAAGTTTAAAATACAGGTTTCAGAAATGCTGAGTATGGGCAAAATGTTATGTGAAGGCTGATCTTCTACCTTGCCAAAACAGAAAAGAAAATGTCACCACTAAAGTGAACCTCTTTATGAAAGTCAGCCAAAGCCCAAGTGAAACTGAATGGTACAAACTGTACGGTTTAAAAGCATTCTGACAAAGGGGTCTCAAAAGTGCCAGGTACGGTTCTAGGTCAGCATGATTCTGGTCTGAAGGATTCTACAAGCAAAAGAAAATATTTAGCATTGAGGCCTCTTACAGATACTGTTCCTGTACATTGAAAATAAGTTGAGGCTGATTAACCCTCTTAAAACTGGTTATAAGGCACTCCTGTGTGGAAACACAGGAAATGCCTGGAATTTACTGTGAGCCACACCTAAATCCTGAAATTCCTCATCCCAGTTCCTGCTTTTATAGGCCTGGACTTCCAGAGGCATCAGCAGTAGACCAGGTCAGACTGATGAGAATGAAGCCAAGGCTTGTGACTAAATTATGAATGGTGAGCAGACTTGGGATCCTACTCTTAACATCTGCCTTTTTCTTTTCTATCCCTTTTCTAACCCCTTCTCTTCTTTGGCATACTTCTGGCTTTGTTCAATAATATCTCTCCCTGAACCTCTTTTGACATCGTGATTAGTGGAAAAATAGAAGTAATACTCAACAAAATGTGTGACCAACACAGATTTGTTCAGCTTTGGAGTGTGCTATTGTAGCAGTCTTCCAGAAATGAACTTAAGTGTCATTATCATCCTCAAAACTACCTAAATCGAATCGCCAGGTGAGTTTTTCTTCTAAAAGTACTCACTAACTGAAGGAATAAAGAATTTTATCTAAACAAGACTTGTATTTCACAGCTGTTGTTGAAGTTGATGTATACTTTAAGTGCTTTAACATCCATCCTACCTGTATTAACATGTCATGCTGTTCATCTACTATAAACTAAAAAAAAAAGTTAATATTTAAAGAGAAAACCTCCTACCCTTTATGTGCATTAACCATTTTACTAGCAGGCTGGTCACTTTTTGACTCTCCAGCTTAAAAGCTGAGGGGAAACTGGCTTTATATCCCAATGAACAGAGAGAGGAGTGCAGAGTTGTGCACATTCCACAGTGGGGGACCAACTACAACTACCTTGGAAGACCCATATACAACTCCACCAGATCTCACACAGGGCCTGTGTTTTCTAGGATTACAATAAACAGGGCTGGAGTTTTTTTACCATTTATAATTAGAAAACAACACATTAAAAGCAACACATTTCCACATAAAAATGGCAGGCAAATACAGTCAGGAAAGACTGCGTTGAGGCTTTTTTATAATTATCCATGAAAACTTTCCAATTACTCTTCTGTTTTTTCCCTCCGACAAGAGGTACTTGACAAGTGGCTAAAAGCCAAAACTGTAACAATCAGCAGGAATATTCTTTCTCTTCCCATTCGTTTCCTCATTTTTTCAAAAGTATTTTCTCTTGTCTTTGGAACAACCTTTCAGTCAAAAAGCTACACAAAATCAATGGGATTATTTTATTTGTAAGGCACCATTTCTTGTTTCACATTGAAACCTTAATGACTTTAAAGCAACTCACCCTTCCCAGAGGAGAAGAACTTGTCAGCATCTTAAATCTTAAATCTACTACATGAAATTTGTGCGGTGTGAACTAGACAAGAAAACTGTTATACAACATGATGCAGTATTAATCTGAACTTTGTTTAAGTGAAATTGTCAGGTTACCCTGAGACAGTCAGAAAGTCAGGGAGACATCAGCAATACAGGAAAAAGAAGATGAATGGATAACAGTATTGTCCAGCTGGATGTTTCTACATCGGAACTTATGCAAAAGCACAACAGTGTTAAATAGAATTATTAAATTAGCCTGCGGAATCTCAGCCCTATCCCAAGGGGAGATCCCATGGCTCCACTTTTCATTACATTTTGCTGTAACCTCTATATCCCCCACCTTATTCCAAAATCCATCTTCTCCTAACCCTGTTGGCTGACCCACAGCCAGCCTCCACTCCCTCTCCACTCCATAGCCCTACCGGTTCAGATTCAGCCATGTGCCTTCAGACAGGGGCCTACGATGAGTGCACAATCATCAGTGCCCTTAAGTTGCTTATGTCTTCTGCTTCATCTGCAGGAGAGGTCACCCACATGCTACAAGCCTTCAGCAGGACCCTGAACCACTGAATCAACTATTTCCAGCCAGTCAAGCGTGCTGCTGGAGTGCTTCAAGCCATATCAATGAATGGTAATGGCCTGCATTGTACGGTATGAAGGGGAATAAACCCCCTCTTTCTTAGAGGATTTCTTTAGCCCAGACCATTACAGCACAGCTGTACTGGCGAGGCAGTGGGGGCTGAGAGTTATGGCACAAGAATGGGATTGAAGAAGGACAAAAAGCTGGACCAAAGCTTCCTCAGATGGTTTTGATGCCAGAGACAAATGGAAATACCCACCTCATCTGCTCATGTGTTGCCCTGGAGACCAGGACAGGCACATCAGGGACAGGGCTGGGGAAGAAGTTCATAGCTTGGGCAACCCTCTGTCCTCCCCACACCCAGGTCTGTCCACTCAGCTTTGTGAGAGGCCACCCACAGGAAGGAGATTTGGCTCTCAGGGCAGCCATGTCCCTTCCGTTCCAAGAAAAGGGCCTCACAGAGACACAAGCATTTTAAAATGTTTGGAAAAGCCTGTCCTGAGGCCTGTCAGTTTCTGATACTATGCAGTCTTGCCTTTTTACACACCCAAAGAGAAAGTCTTGTCAGAAAGATTTGTTCTAGCAGAAGTTGTTTTGTGAAGAAGAACATGGAAGCCCCTTTTCAAGCACTCTTCCTTCTTTTATCTTTGTCTCGGGTACATTGACATGAAATTAATCTCATCTCAAAGTTTAAAGAACTTAATTCCACATTCTTTTGTGACTGTTAAAAGATAGAAGCATGAGGCAAATTTAACTACAATGTGAGGTTCAATTATTTCAATTACCACCTCCTGCCTAAATGAAGTCTGTTCCTTCAAAGACATCTGTAATTTTACACTCATTTGCTCTTAAAATAGTGTTAATTATAATAGTTTCCCTGGAAATGATAAAAGAATACATGAACAAATTAAATAATTACTTACATACATTAAAAGGGTGCATACATGTTTAATTTATAAATTAGTTATTTACCTTAGATAATTAATCATGCAGCCAAGAACAAGTCTAAATAAATAACTCATGGATGTAACATGACATTTTGTCCTTTTTTTTACATGTATGTAAGAGTCATATTAATACGGGATCCCATTCTGGAGGACATTTCACAGAAGAGAAGAGACAGATGTTAAGTAGCTGATACTTACAAATAGCACAGTAAAGTGGTATAACTTACAAGGGAAACTATCCTGCTATCACTTTGGTGGCTTTTCTGGGATGGGGATGATAGGTATTGGTGGGACTGTTTCTCTGTGTGGGATTTTGCTAGAGTGTGGATCAATGAAATGAAAGAACAAAGAGGAAAAAAAAAAAGAAAAACAAAGCAGAGGAAAGGACAGAAGAGAACAAAAGTTTCTTGCACAGTCAGAAAAGGAGTGAAGTGACTGTGAAGCTGAAAACACAGCTCCATGCAGGGTCCTAGGATATCCACTGCAAAAAGCCTGCAAGGAAAAACATGCATAAAGGCCCACACAGGAAGGAGGGCAGATCTTTGTGACATTTTCTGTAGACAAACAGTATTTGTCAGTCTCTGTGTAAGGATTTTATTTCAGTTATGCGAAATAGTAGTGAATAAAGGCCTTACAGTGAAGAAAATACTTTAGTGTAGCAGGTATACAGGAGCGAAGTGAGCTTTAGTTAAAGATAACTCTGTTGTATGGTTACTTATACTGAATTTAGTCAGAACAGAAAATGAACTGTCACAAAAGAATACATTTCTGAAAGGTCCATTTAAAATCATAATCGTGTTTTGTATCTAATCCTAGGAAATTGTTTCTGTACCCAGAAAAGGCATGTGCTGTAATTTTGAGGTGAGTAAGCAATAAAATAATTTAATTTCTGCTTAGACCTCCAGATTCCATTCAACCTTACCTATGGAAATCACCCTCTATGTATCCAGAGAGGACTGGAACAAAAGATGTGTAATTCCAGTATGAACAAACTGCCTATCAAAAATTCCATTCCTGACTTCAGCCAGAAAAACTAGAGTGTACATTGACAACAGAACTGTGCAAGGAACCTTAAATTTATCTGCTTTTTTTACTGTGTTCCATAGCAGAAATTCATGCCGCTGCTTTGCTGGGATCAGTGTCAAAGACTACACTACTTATTTTCAAAGACTACACTACTTATTTTCAGACCACTTCTGTGCAATATACTTAATGGCTTCCCAAGACATGTACATACTAATTCACATTATTAGCTTGTAAGACTGAGACAGAAAGACAGAGAAGAATATGCTTCATTTTTTTGCAAAACTGTATTATTTGTCCTATTTAGGTCTAAGGATGGAGTTTGTTATGATTCTGCAGTGGGTGTGGGTGACCAGGTTTAAGACGATGAATATTAATGGAACCAGACATTGAATTTCTCTGCACAATATTGAAGAACCTCCTGTGTTAACATTGTAACACAATGGCATCATTCATCAAATAATAATGAATCATATCCCAGATGATTGCTTACCTCTAAAACAAAAACATGTACATTGATTTTATTCCTCATCTGTAGAAAAATTTGCAACAATTTGATTTTCAAACCACATTCTATATGTCCAGTTATAATTCAATAACTCTCTATAGGACACGTGAAAGCAGGGACTGGACTTTTAAGAGTAAGCCACAAGTATTGTCAGTGGCATCACGGGCAAAGAAACTATATGCACACAATAAACCTGACTTTAAAAAGCTAGCATCTTTTCCCTAATATTTCAAGAAGTTAAGTGGTAAAGGGCGCAGAAAATCTTAGCCCTGGGGACTCGCTAAAGCTATATTTTTCTTTTAGGATCTTGCTGAAGGAGTAGATTTAGTGCAGCAGGGCCAGGAGATTACGCTTTCAGATAGAGTAGTGATTAGAGTGATATAAAAAGTGGGTGGAAGCACTGTGGAAACTTGTGCTCCTCAGAGGTCTTCTCTCTGAATAGTGAGATTGCTAGATAATAAGAGGGTCTGGCTCCTTGTTCTCTATCTCAAATAATTCCAAAAGTACATTTTATATACAATAGCTCCCACCATCTAACCTCTGATCCTTCAGTCCTTCTCTCTCTGTCTCTGCACTTTACTCTCAGTCATTCCTTGGTGCTTCTCCTTAACTGTACATATGACAGAGGACTGAACGTCCATTTAGTGTGTGCACAGAATCTGATGGACTTGAAGGGACAGACAGGAGCTTGAAACATATGGCAATGGTCAGGGAGGTCCTGACCTGCTAGAAGGGACACCTGAGGTACATTTCTAACAGGGGCCTATGGATCATGTAAGAAGAAACTTGACTTAAGATCAGAGCATGACTCATGGCAGAGGAAAGGCTGAGACAGTGCAAGCAATGTTTTGTGCCTTCCTCTCCACTGTGTCAACCAGGCTACCTCATGATATTCTCAAGAGTGCTCAAAGGGCTAGACAGTCTGGACAATCTGGACACAGGCCCCATTGACCACCTCTGGAGCGCCCATCTTGCTGACATGATCGCTACCATCTAAATAATAGTACAATCTGGAGATAAAGCAACTCATCACTAGAGTAAGTCTAATGCATTGAGCATGTTATGAACATTCATAATACAAATCAAACATACTGACATTATTCAGCACAACTCAAATCATCAGCAGATAACTCAAATCATCAGCAGGTAACTTAAATAAAAAATTAAAATAAATTGAACACTGCTGAAGATGGACCAGCCATATTCTGCATAATAACTCCATTGTTCAAAGTCCCCATGCAGATTCTAGTCCCTCCTCAAGAAAAGGGTGTACAAAGTCTCCTTTCCAGTTCTCTGGAGAAGTCTAATGATTAGGCAGTTCTGTAAAAGGCCAGGCACCACACCTGTGCTGTTAGGGAGCGCTAACACGGAGCACAATCATAATTTTCATTCAAGAAGTACAGTGGTGGCATTGGCTGTCAACCAGCGTTCCCACTCGCTTCTTAAGTTTTAAAGAAGTTGAGCCATGAGGTTCAGAGAGAAGAAACTCAAAACCATGAAATCTGCACAGTATTTGCATTCACCTAGCTCAATGTGTGGCTTTTTGAGAGTAGCCTAAAACAGCTTAGATTTGTTTATTGCTTAAATAGGGAACCTAGCCACCTGTTGATACTGCTGGGCTCAAAACCTAGCCCTTAGGCACTGTGATATTTAAGAGTAACTTCAGCAGATAGAAGGGGTTTTATGCATAACACTTTTTTTCATCAGTACTTTATTAACGAAATATCAGCACTTGTTCTAATTCCAGAGGTGACCATTAGCTGAGGAACAACCAGATACTAGGAAAATGGGGCAAAAAAAGTACTTTAAGAAATACGTACATGTTTTACAACAGCTGCAGGTACATACACATCTTTAATTCACTTGGTCTCATCTTTACTATTTTATAATCCTGTGTCATTCAAATTGGATTTTATGAAAGTATCCAGGTCCCTGCAAACATCTGTAATGACACTGTTCCTGCTGACCTTTCTGCCAAGGAGGATGTTAACATTTTTCAAAGATGCAATTGACCCTCAGAACAGCATCTCTTATTATGCCAATATAAAGCAAGTAGATTTGCGCCGCAGTTCAATTTCCATTCTAGTAAAAGGAAAATTTTAATGCCATTGATATCTAGGTGAGAAATCTGGTGAAACATATGGAATTCTTTTTATAATTGTTACTGAACTCTTTCTGCAACCTATTAGTATTATCCTTCAGGAATGGTCCATCATGGTATGTTACAGGAAAGAGAATTACTTCAGTCAAGAAGGATTTCAGTTGCTTTACTACTAAGATTTTTTAGCAGGCAACAAAAGTTTTCTTAAGATAGGAAAAAGAAACATAAATAATACACATACATGTGTGTATTCTGTACATGTATTATTATGTAAATGTAAATAATAAACATAAACTAGCTGCCTTTTGACACTGCTTCATGCCTCCTAACCTAGCCCAGTAAAGGAGAACAGGGCCTAAGAAAAAAAAGTCACACAGTTAGAAATGTCTGCCAGATGCATTACAGAAAAGAAGATTCTCCATGTTTGCCTATTGCTGTGCAAAATAATTAAGAATGGAAGCTAAACAACAACAACTTTCTGGCACAATTAGCTTTCTCTGCATTTCTCTTCATAGAAAAAAAAAAAACCACCATGTAATGTTTTTCACTGACCCCTTTTATATAACCATCTAGTTTCATATATTTCTTTCCATTTCTTTTTGTCTTTGCTATTGCAGGTTTTCAGCATCTCCTCCAAGGCAAAGGCAAACTAGTATAAACTATAAATAATGGACAATACTGAATTACTGTTGGTGGGCAGATTAGAAAAAGAGGAAGATCCAGGAATATGTTAAAAGTATTCTGCAGGTGTTCTCTGTTTCCACATGAAATTTCTCATCTAAACGCGCTTGTAGATACACTTCTGCAGAGTACAAGAAAAAAGTGTTAACATTCTACACTGTATTTATAGATATTATGTCTTTCTGCCAATATTTCATTTCAGCCTTCTTTTGCGTTTACAGCAGTGAAGTCTTTGAAAGAAGCAGCTGCATGGATAGATGTATGCTAAAGAGATCTTGCCAGCCAACAAAGCCACATGCTTTGCTGGTTAGGTAAGAAACACACATATTTGAATATAAAATTAATGAAATAGTTGCCTAGCCCAACGTACTCTCTCAGCCCATGGACCAATGACCTTGCTTAGGGAACGAATACAAGAAACAAGGTGACTAAAGATTGATCCTTTCCCTAGTGGGTTCCCTAGCTTCCTGAAAAGAGCATATTGAGGGACTACAATTTCAGTCAGAAATTGTAGACAGACTATCATGTTTAACAGCTGCTTAATAAATTCATCCAACTGTTATTAAAACCTGAATAGTCTTACGGCCTGTACAGTATCCCAATGAGTAAATATCAAAGTTTAATTATGTTTGATCAGCAGCTCTTCTGTTAATTTGTTTTAAACGTGATGCCTGATGGTTTCAACAGATATCCCTTCCTGCTTATGTGGAATAAAGAGGAAGTATTCCCAGGTATTCTTTTTACAAGCTGTGACATCATAACGTTTAGTATATTCTCATATAGAAAAAACCCTCTACCTCTGACCGTTTCATTATCCTTCAGTGTTCTCTTTCTTCTATGTCTGGGGTGAGCAGACCTTCATTCAGCACACACAGATGGAGTACTCCCTGTTACAAAAAGCCCAAGGTGGCAAAATTGTGGCTTCAGCCATCCTACTAAGCAGAAATTTTCATAATTCTAGCCTTATCACAACTGAGCTTAAGTATGAATTTCACACATAAAAATTCTCAAATAACAAATTTTAAGGCAGAGAAACGAACTGTATAATGAAATAATAGACACTTAAATTCAGCTATCTCCCTACTTCCAAGTTATAGAATCATGATTTTTAGGGTTCTTGTTTTAAATATTAATTTTAAAATAAGGTTTTTGTGTTTGCTTATTTTTCAGTAAGCGTCTTTTTCTGATTAATCCTGCAATGCCCCTAGTGAATCCAAGTTTATTTGAGAAATTACAGTCTCTCACACTATAAGACTGTAATATCATAAACAGAAGAATTTGCCTTTCAAGAAACAGCAAAAGGAGAAGTGTTAAGTTGTATCTAGGAGGAAAGATTTCTCATTGAAAGATACATTTCTTCAATAAACAGAAGTGGAACACAACAAAAAGTGAATTCCTTTTCTTGCAGTGAAAGTACTTCTTCTAATACATGAAATTCAGCCAAAAACATGTTTTTTAATCCTAAATAGTATGTTAAACACTTGACCTTCAATACAAATGTGTAAATTGGCTGTTAATGTCTGTACCACGTATACTAAATAATAGCTTCACTGATGACCAAATTTAACAAAGCTTCAATAGCAAGCCACTGATCTAAACAAAGTAAATCTTTCAAAGTCTGATCTTTTATGAGATGAGAGTGGTATGTGCCTCTGTGTTTTCTGGACAAAGTTAAAAACATTCAAGGGAGTGCTCTCAAATAGTATTGTATTAAATACCATGTTGAACGTTTATTATTTTCAGGCAGGTCCATTTAAGTTCAGAATGCATTCCTATCTAGCAGATAATAACATCACAGCTTGTACTGTGAACCCTGACACACAGGAGTTTACACATGAACGGCAGAAAACCCTCCAGGTTGATCCTTTTTATCTAGAGTTCACAATTTGTAAGCTATTCTGTCTGTAAGGACTTGAAAATAAACTTATGACACAATGTCAGCTTAAGAAACCACTGAACCTCCTCCCCTCTTAACATTTTTTAATATCTTTGGATACAAATAAATGCTATAGAGAAAAAAAACCTATGCTTTTACCATCTTGAGAGGAAAACAATGGGATTCTGTCAATTCCCAGGATGTAATTAAGTGACTGAGATCAATACATCTTTTTCATTTTCAGTAAGCTTCCAAGATTAGACAAATGTCTAATTGCCTAATTCAGTTACCTTACTACACAGAATTTCAATATGAATGCTTTCTAAGATGCCCATGATATCACAAAGTCAAATACATTTTATAGTTGTGACATTTACTAACCATTTGATGGCTTTTCAAAGATGGCCACAGAAAGGCTCAATCAAAAGGCACACAATGACAAATTCAATGTTACTGAGAGAAATGGGAGCTAGTCTTAACTGGAAGATGGCAGCCAATAGTGCTAAGTAAGTATGAAATAAAAACTAAAGCTTATTCTATGAAGCCATAAAATTATTGTTTCTATAAGAATGTAACCACCACTACTAAACAAAACAGTTACTCTGAATTTAGAAAATAAAGTTAAACTGGTTTTGCAGATTATTTTACAGACTTTTTTGTCTCCCTTACGCAGTGGTTAGGTCATAGCAAAGCAGGGAACACTTTGCCACCATCACTGTGTGATACTGACTTCAGGAAAGGCCTTTTACTAGACAGTGACTTGGCTTCTTTTGTGCTAGCAAAGGGAAAGGGAAAAAACAATTATTACACTTAGGAATATTTTCCAAAATATCTAGGGATTGATGTAGTTCTTGACCTAGGCTGAATGCTAATTAAGTATTTCAGCTTCATGGGATGAAAAGTTGAAGTGCAGGGTCTGTTCACCTCTAGGATGATGTACTTACCTGCCTAGGTAAAAGTAAGCTCCATCTGCCACTAAAACCATCAAAACTACCACATGCAGCATACTCTGTCTAGTTCTGGACTCCCAGGGTACAAGACAAATATTAACACATGGTAGCAAGTCCAGTGAGAGCCACCAGGATGGTCAGGGGCCAGAAAACAAGATGTATAAAAAATGCCTGAGAGAAACATAAGCGGAAGAGGAGGCGCAGGGGGGTTTTATGTCTGTCTTAATCTACATACACAGGAGGGTATATGGAGGACAGCCAGCCAAACCCTCTCAGAGATTAACAGTTTTTACTGGGCCACACTACTTTGATAATGAAGAAACGGCTTAGTGAAGGCTGATAAACACTGAGAATCAGGGTGATTTTTTGCACAGTGTGGTCTGTTTTTACACTGTGGCTACATCTGTAGTTATGGCTTACATCTATGACATCTATGAATATTGTGGGCCTGCATACATGGCAACGGTCACATAGCGATGACCCTTGAGATGAAATGACACTTATACAAAATAAATTGTCAGGCATTATAAGTGGGGAGGGAAATACAACTCTGAGTCATTGTACAGATATTTCCTATATATTATTAGTAAAACCACAGAGGGCTCGCTTTCAACTTCATTGTTCTACTTTACAGATAAAGTATATCCTGTAGTCCAGGTGCAAAACTGTTCAGTCCTTTAGTTGCAGCTTATATCAGGCTGACAGTTCCTTATGGATTCAGCAGGAGTGCTCAAACTGTTATTCCAGTATTATGAATGCAGCACACTAGCAGAGATTTCTGAATGCTGGTCATATATTTGGCCTGCGATATAAAGGCTTTCCCGTATCAGTCAAAGGAATCTTATAAAATATCTAAATATAAAATATCTTATAAAATAACTTATAAAAAATAACTTACAAAATATCTAAATTTTCCTTAAGAAAAAATTTAATTGACTTTGTAGTATGAATGACATCACTGCAAAGTGTCAGCTGACAGGCCTACAAAAACTTTTGTAGCTTGCTGCTGTAATTTTGGTTTAGCTAAGTGGAGGGAGCAACCTTTTCAAGCAGTTAACATTTCAAGCAACTCCAGTCGCTCCTTAGTACTTCAATTTGTGGCAGAAGGCAATGCAGCTAAAATTCTGCAAGCCTTGAGGGATCCTTCAGTTTGATGGAGCTCTTCAGTTGATGATTTGATGCAGTCAGCTTTTCCCCTAGTTTAATCTGACAGTCTGGTTCACGTTTGCTATCTAATAAGAAGTGTACGGGAAGTTTTGTAACACCAAAGAGGTTTGTGCTTTGTCATCAAACACACTCATCAGTACCATTACAACATTCAGTAATTCCCCAGCGGCTCCTTCAACATTTAATAGAGCTATGCTCAGTTTAGAGAAGAAAGGAAGTGTAACTCTTCTCATAGCTCCACGTATACTCTAAACTTGCCATTAATGACAGTGTTGCAGATCTGATTTTACATATTTTAAGAACACATTGGTTGTTCACTCACAGCAGATAAGAAGTATATTAAAAATCATACTTTGCAAATCTTCCTAGATGTACTTTGGTAAATATGAAAAATATTTGGCTCTTGTCATTCTCTACTAATCAACTTTCATGCCAGAGGATGCAATAGATCAGGCAAGTTCTTTGAAGTCTCAAGAACTCTGAAGTTCTAGAGATATATGACTGTGAATAGATCATCATTTGCATTTAAAAACGTATACTTAGATTTACTTCATGTTTACATCCAAACCAAGGCAAAAAGACTCTTTGCATGCTTAAATTTGACATCTTTAAAATAAAGTATCAAACTAATCATTTGTTAGAGAAAAGTTACCATATCTCCCTTCTGAAAATACTGCAACAATGTGTACTTTACATTCCTCAAACTAGTTTGCACTTTGTATGTGGGAGAACATCATTAAATCTGTATTTCACATCCAGAAAGATAAAAAACTTTTTACTTTGAAAAGTATAAGAATGACTACAGCATTTATTTAAATGCTGTTCAAGCTCCATAGACATAACAAAGAACTTCTACCCTCCTGTCATTTGAGAATATGATCTAATTCCACAGTTCACCTGCTGAAGCTTTTAATACATATTAATCATTAAACAAATTTATACATCTCTTCAGCAACCTTTAAAGGAAATTATTTGGTGCTCTCTTGCATAAGCATTAATAGCTACCAAGTTACCAAAGTTTAAGAATTTATTTAACCTTCATAGCTAAGAACACAAGGTCTGATGTAAGGAGGCACACATTATGTATATGCAATCTGCAGTGATAAAAAAAAAAAAATGCATAATATAAATCCTTAGAAAAGTAGAATTACTACGCAGGTTCTGCAGGCATTCTTCAGAGTTTAATATCCTAACATTGGAACAGAATAGCTTGGGGTGAGTGAGTTAGTGCCATAAGAAGTGTCTGAAAAGTCAGGCTCAAACTAAAAAGCATTCTGGTGCAAGAATATTCAAATTAGAAATCCAGTGACTTTTTCTTTCCCTTAAGAGGAAAGGCTTCATGATTTGACTCTTTGGCAGTATATTATGACTTTTGTACTGCCTGTGAGTCACAATTGCATTCCTATGCAAGTTTAAGTACATTGTCCAGACTCAACAATTAACAGTAATGGTAGAAAAAACTTTTTAAAACAGTAACTCAAATAATTAATAAATTAAAGCCAGTGAAAAAGAAAGGTGGGAAAGAGAGACGATCTTTTAAAATGCTGGGTCATGCATATTTCGTTCCAATATTTGCACTATTTCTCATATCTTTTAGCATTGCAGAGTGACAAGGACATTGTGAAAAATACAACATCAGCACCTGATGAGTGAATTAAAAAACTTCGATGAATCTTAAGAGCTTGCTAGCAATAAGAATGCAGCAGAACTGGCCTGATGTTGGCATTAATGAAGTTCCAGCAAGCCAGTGTTTTAGATTCATCTGACCTGACTATTGCATTTCTTCTTGCAAATTCTTCCGAGAAAAGGTTATTCATCACATTTTTTAAACTTAGACTGAAGAGTAGCAAGTTACTTAAAGCAAATTTTAGGACGTGTGAGACAGCATTCAGAAAATAAACCCCATATCTCTGAAAAAATATTCTACAATAGATTTCAGTTTTACAGCCTTTCATTTATCTTCCCAGCTTATCTATTAAGTCTCTGCATGTTTGAAAATAATTTGTATGCCATCTAAAACTGCAAGCCTGCAATCAAATTCAAATACAGTACAAAATAAGTTGCAATAAAGTTAAATGATTTATTCTTCTGAGACAATTGCATACTGCTCAAATTTTGTCACATTTAGACGTCATTGTCTCTGTGTCCCTTTCATATGTTTCATGAACTCAAGTTCAGGAAAAGAACAATAACTTCCAAATGATCACCTAAGCCAGTCCAGAATCTCATAGCAAGAGTCCTTGCCACACCCCAGAGGAAAGTCTCGTCACCTCAATCTTTCACAACATCCAAACATAAGAAATGCTAAACAACACTGATATTTGAGTGTTCAGTTACATAGCTGAGGACTTAAAAGTGTTGCCCCTGAAGAGAAAAAGAGAAAAAGACACACAGAACACAAACGTGAACTAGACTTGGCAAATTTCTTCTTCCCTGACATAGAGATCTCACATAAAACCCTCTACATAATGTTATCTTTCAAATTAAAAGATTATTCCAATCATGATTTTTTTTTAGCCACAGAGAGTTAGAATTTACTTCCTTGGGATTGCATTAACCAAAACTCCACTTTCCATAAACAATTGTATAAAGAAACTTTATTTATAAAACCTTGCTGAAAAATTACCAGAAAGATGTTTTTAAAATGCAATTCTGAATCCACAAAATGTGTATAAATACTTCAACTCATCTCCTAGTTTTCCCAGGCATGGAGATGTCTCTTTTAGCTTTAACGACTAAAAAAAGTACAATGCAATAAAATAAACAGCCTGAAGCCAAAAATTTTGCAGGGGTCTGGAAAAAATCTCAAGAAATTATTAAAATCACATCTACTTGTACTAGAATAGCAACATAATGCATAATGCATTTTTCCGTCAATGGCATGAAAATAGTAGATAATATATGTATATAATCTGTGTATATGCTATTGAGAAACTCTAATTACAAGAAAAATATGCAGACTTTTTATAGATCTAACAGATGAGAGGCTTAGCACAACATACTCAGATAAAATACTTCCACGTTATATTATTGCTTAAACATTCCAGCATTTCAGACTAAACCCTTCTTTAACTGGTAACAGGCAACCCAGCTGAGACCAGTGTCTAAGCACTTCTTCAAAGCCTTAGTATCTCCTGTAGTTACTTCCATGCCACAGTGGACTGTAAACCCAGTAATTTCTTAAAGAAATAGACGTGACTCAGATGAAATGTAGCTCCAGTGGGTTACATCTCTGTGAAAAACTCAAGTGAAGCCAGAGTGCAGTAAAGCCTTAGCTCGCCTCACGATGTGGCCTATGAAATGCTAGAAATGCAAACAAACTTAATTAAATCAACACTTATCCCCACAAAACCAGACAAAGCTGAGGCATTAATTCCCAAATATTTTGGATAGAGGTTATTAACCCACTATATCAATCTACAAGATGAATAGTGGATGGGAGATGGCACTGTGTCAGCACTCCCTTGAGGTAATGCAACAAGTCAGACCTTGGCAAAGACTATGAAGTTCTCCAGGCCAATCAGACTCAAGGAGATTAATTTTAAAACAGCAACAACAGCATCAACAAAATCTACTGAACATATCTTACTTCAACAAAGCTTCATGCAATTACTTGTATCAACTAATTCAACAGAGAAAAGAAGGCTCAAGGGGCATTTTATTGCTGTCTATAACTACCTCCTGGAAAGATACAGAAAGGACAGAGCCAGGCTCTTCTTAGAATTTAGCAGTGAAGGATGAAAGACAACAGGGAAAAGCTGCAGCAAGGCAAACTCCAACAAGATACTGCAAAGACAAAATCACCATGGATTTGGTTAAGTCCTAGAAGAGGTTGCTCAGAGAGACTGTGGAATGTCCATCACTGGAGATATCCAAAACTTGATTGGTCCAGAACCAGTGCAACCTCCTCAGAGTTAAGTCCGTAGGAATACTCCACCCTGAGGTTCCTAGATATAATTGTATCTCTTGCTGGATATAGAGCAAGGAATGCAGTTCACACACACACCTAGAGGTGTCCACCTTTTTTATCAAGCTAATGGTCCATCAGTCTGCCGGCAGGAACAGTTACTTATACTCTTAATATTTTTCCTTCTAAGGAGTGGCCTTTGACCCTCCAGCTTCTCTGAACTTTGCACTAACTGTTATATGAGCATTATGGACACCTCTATCCAGTTACAGTATGTCTACCCTCCTTTTCAATGAACTCAGTTTGTTTAAGATGCATTTAAGACATGAGACTTGGTGATACTCTGTATGTTTCAATAATATGCACAGAATGACCCTGTAATGTCATTCCGTGTTGCTCTGCAGACTGTGTCTGGCAATGTTTCAATTTCATAACTGAAGCAGAAGTGGCTATTCCTTTTGTAACTAAATTAAAATCATCAGTCTTCAGTGCAATACACTCATTTCATCATTGCTGCCAACTGAAATCTGGTTAGCAGTCCCCATTTCCATTGCATGAGTGGAGTGCTACCAGCCCAGCTCCAATTCTCAACTGCCTCTGTCCAAATATACTGTAGAAGACCCGGAGCATTTACTTCAATATACCCTACATAATTGTTCTCAGAGATGTATCCCAACAACACACAGCAACAAGAAATCCACCAAGTCATACAAAAAATTGCGCTCCTTCCAACTGTTCAAGCTGTACCCCTGACGATGAGGTAATTTATGTAAAATACTACTGTAGTCTATGAGGCACCCACCCACCCCTGAATTCTAAAACCTTCTTAGCACTCAACCTATTTCACATCAGATCTTTTTGCCTAGTGACACCCATTTCAGTGCTGACCAGAAGCAGTGCTGACTAAGCTGCACTGAGCATCACTGCAGCCTCTGAAAAGATACATAAGAGTTAGTGCTAGAATTTTCATCCAAAACCGACCTGAGCACCTCAAGAATGCTTTTGCCACTTCATGGTTTGAGGTCTCAGGCCTGAAATGACCCAGAGTTACTTGCTGGCCTCCAGCTGCTGATCCAGGAGGTCAGAGGTCTAGCAGAGGCCCTGTGTCTATCAGTCTTGTACAGATGTTTTGGATGCCTTTGGGAACCTCCTATGACACAAAATATATGTGGGGTAACTGAATCAAGCCTTAGGGATTTTCTTAATCAGAAGCTGAATTTTTCTGACTGACTGACACTCAATCTGTGTAGAACCCTACATTCAGAAACTTGAATTTCTATGTTTTATTCTCAATCTGAATCCTTTGCTTAAGTATGAAGGTGGTAGTGGTTATTTGTTTAAAAAGAAGTGGAATCCTGTAAGCATAATTCATGAGGTTCAGAAAGTTCTGTGGAGAATTACTTCTTCTACTACTACTACTGCTGCTGCTGCTACTACTACTACTACTTCTTATTCTATTTGGATACTTTGTCCCTAAATGTTTGCCATTCATTACAGTGGTGAGAGATAAACAAATCAGGAAAAATATTTAGCTTGATCCCTTATGTCTATTTATATCTTTCTCATTTTTTATGAAGAAAATGTTGAGAATAGAAAAAAAGATATCCAAATATCTGTTTCTTATTTTGAACATGATAGTTTTATAATGTAATCAAATGTCTTCTTTTAAAACAGAATCTTGGATCAAATGTCTTCTTTTAAAACAGAATCTTGGATGTAAGTTTTCATTAGAAAGTTGATTTAAGATCCTGAGCTGCCCTTCTTTAACCAAAAGTTTGAAGAGACATCAAATACTAAGCAGATTCCTCCACTTAAGCAATTCAGTCCCCCTTATATAACACAAAGTAATAGTTGTTATTTATGACTGGTACTAGAACAATTAGCTGCATTAAAAAAAAAAAAAATTTAAAAAAAGAGGTGAGCTGAAACTCTCAAAGTAATTCTCAGCAAGATTGCCCAGGAGAGACAATTTCTGAATTCTTCCAAATTTTTCATACCCATGGTGTTTAATGCTCTACTAGCTTATAAAAGTGGTAGAGATTAACTAGTCACATAAAAATCGCTTTGAAAATTAATTTGTATGCACAGATAAAAGTACTTTCTTGAATTTTGTTTTCAGTGGGTGCCTCATCAGAGATACTAGGACTTTATGAATGAATTATCTCGTTTGGAAGGTACAATAGGTGCAGGATGAGCAGAAACCTTCTTTCACAGGAATTTCAGACTGTGGATTAACATTTTGAATCAATCAATATTCATGGTGTCTCTTTAAGCATTAAAAATCTTAGCCATATTAAATGCTAATGCAATGTAGTAATAATGCTCTGCACCTATTATATAACCTTTCAACTAGGGATCTCAAGATAGTTATCAGGCATCCTTAAATTAAGACTCAAAAAATCATTGTTACATCAGATTATTTTACTGGAAAGGAAGCAGGAAAAGAAAGGTTACATGTCTTGCTAAAGGTTATGCAATATCTATTGTAGAGAAAAGATGATAGAACCACACACAATATTCCAGGGAAGCGTATCCCATTAAGTTACATGAAAACTTTACTTATGTTCAGGATGATTTCTTTTGTATTTGGGGTAATCTCTAACCTTGTCTTCATTTTCACAGAGGTGTCAACAGCAATGGTTAGGTCTTTGGATGGCTCTGTATTCAGGAGCCCAGTGAGAAATATAAGCAGTTCCAATTATTTCTTCTAACACTGACTACATTGCATACATCAGCCATGAATTATGTTTACCATCTTACTGATCAACTTCCTAATTCCCTCGGGAGTTCCCCTAAAGGTTATTTATAGAATCACACACAGATGCAACAAATCTGAGTAATAATGTTTTCCAGTGGACACTATACCAGCATGTATTTTTATTTGAATACATTGGGACAAATTCTGTTCTAATGTAAGATGGTAGGGCTCCTTTGACGTCAGAGAAGCTGAACACATTTACCACTGTGCAGAAACAAACCTCTTAAAATTTTAATCAGGAAAGGAGTACACCATTGTTGCCATCAATTCAAACCTTCTCAGCAGAAAAGAATTATTATTAATATATTGGATAGTTTCTTTTTTCTTTAACATTTATTCTTATCTTTAAATAATCAACTGTGCAGACAAACAGATAGTTCTGAGCCAGGGCATAAATGCAGTTCCACATCATTTCTGCTGTCTGTGCCTACAGCTCTGTGTTTGCAAGGCTTCTAATAATTTGAGGGGTGAGTTTGAAAAAAGTGCACAAATTGGATCAGTGCAGGTAAATTTAAACAATCTCTCTGAATCCAAAAGTAAGGTGGCTATTCTAGTCTTATTTAAACAAACTTAAAACATTCCTTATATTTTCTACAAATAAGCTATCGCCATGCTTCAGGAACTGATGAAAAGACGATAAAGATGATTCCTGAAAATCCATTTTGTAAGGGAAAGACACAAACAGAGAGAATGCTTAAAGGAAAGATTTTGATTTCATTCCTCAGGAGAGAAATTTTCAAATAGATTTTTATAAGGAAAGAGAAACTGTATGAAGAAACATTACATCAATGATTTAAAAGCAACAGGGAGGTCTATAAAGTATGAGAAGACTTCCCCAGAGTCCCCTGACATTACCAACATAGAGAAAAATCTGTCAAGGATTACTATTTTTTTTTTGGTAGCCAATGGAAGTTATATAAATCCTAGAAAGATATTAAAGTTAAGTAGGCAATGACAGGCAGTCTGTCTTTTTGTCTTAATAATATGAGTTCAATTAAATTCTTTATAACAATTCCATAACTGACTGAAGAGTCATCTCCTGATGAAAACAGAGTTGACCAGTTAAAAGTTTCTTTGCTTGTGCTTTTATTCAGATAATCAACCTTGACTTGAAGTTGTCTTGTTTGTGATCTAAAAAACTTCAAGAAAAGTTTTTCTCCTATGCAGGAAAGGATATCTATATTATTATGTAGTTGCTTATTGCAGGGGGTGGAGGGGGCTGGGGAAGGAGGTGCAGACATGACTAGATGACCTTTAAAGGTCCCTTCCAACCCAAACTATTCTATGATTCAGTCAGGCATCTGCATGCACCTTTTGAAGGTATAGGTAAGGTCAGTGACTATGCACAAGTCAATCTTCCAGTTTTGAAATATCTGTGGTACTTCTCTTACTATCATAAAAGCAGAATTTTTTAACATGTTCATCCTCCCAGTACTGCCTTGAGACAGGAAAATTTTATGGAAATGAGTTAGACTGATCAACAAAGCTCCAGATTATCAAAGGCAATTAGGCCCCTAAACTCCCCCTGACTGCAGACTTGGAGATTTGACCCAAGGACTTTGCTGAAGGTCACACAGGATGTTTGTAGATGAACACAGAATTCAGTCCAGCTTTCTAAATTCCTGAATGCTATTCTAATTACACTTCCTTGAAACCCTATGGCTTAAGTAGATCACTGAGATAATTTTCCTATAACAGCAATACTCTGATTTTTTTACATATCGAGACCTCCTGTTATTTTAAAGCTGCAGACTGTTCAGTATCAAAAATATAAGGGGTGGGGGATATTGGGTTTAAATTGTTTCAATTAGCTTTATAATTGCACCGGTCAGGATTATCTCAGTTACTTATTCACTTGATAGTCTCATTCAGGGTTCACATTCAAATAAGACTCAATTTTATTTGGATTATGTAAGGCAATATTTGCATACATGGGAGGTAATTTTCTGAACACCTGCTTTGCCTGCACACATCCCAGTCTCTCCTGTGTACACTTCTTATCTCTTGTGTGCTCAGGTAGCCTGAGGAATATGTTTGGTTGCAGTCTCTGATTCAGTCATTAGATGTCTCTGTGCACTGTGAGGGATTCTGCATGAGGTGTAGTCCCAAGTAAAGAATGCAGAGCTGAACTAGACCGGTTCTGGGATATCTGCTTGTTATATTTATGCTTGTTACTATGCTGTTAACAGGCCTCCTCTTTAAGAAGCCCTGTTGTTTACCATTTTGCAGAATCCAGGCAATTACATACCTAGAAACATCAACCGGCTAATTCTACTTAAATAGCATAGTTCTTTTTATTCAGTAGGATAAGATGTCAACTGTCCTTTTAGTGAGCCCCTTTAGTTTACCCAGTTTAGATTAATAGCTTTACCAATGAGAACTAAAGATCAGATCCAATTGTTCATGTGCCATGAGCATCTTTGTATCTTCCTTTCCCTCTCCACTTGAGCCTGTGCCTTTGTACAGCTCTCTGCCTTTTGCCCTCTACCAATCCTCCTTGTGCAATATGCAGTCTCTTGAATAATGGAATAGATTCTGTGGGGATGAAAATCTGCTGATTTTCTCATAAATTTTCTTGTTAGACTGGAATCCTGGACTCAGCAATTCTATAACGATTCCCCCTCGCATTCGTATGAGTTAAGAAGCATTAAAAAAGTAAAAAATAAATCAAACAATAAAAAGTACAAATATGGGTATAAAATAGTACACACTGATTCCCTTGAGACCATAAACAACTTCAACAGGAGCACGGACTGCACAATTAAACAGAACAGACCAGTTTGTATCATGTCAAAAGAATTATTATCTGCTGTATCAACAGGAGGAATGCGTTTTTGCAGTGCACTCAACAAATGGTGGAATTTTCAGCACCGACTGTCAGTATCAAAGTATCAATTCTTCATTTGTGGACATGAAATAAAACGTGCAAAAACAGGGGGGAAAAGGTGCTTTTCTGCCCTATCACTTGTCAAACTGCACGAGTGCTGCACAATATTTTCATATTCCCTAATGCTTCAGTAGCTGTCATGTGAATTTCACAAAGCCCTTTAATATTATGAAGTGGAAAATATATTCAGAAGCAACAGAATTCCCTGATATTAAATGTTTCTCTCTGTAATGAAGTCTCCATAAACGTAACAAAAGCAACTACTGTAGCAACAATTCTAATTACTTTCCTGTAGCACTGAAAGAAATGATGGCATTTTAATGGAAATTTAATCTCTGCAATTTAACGAAGATGTGTATTCCTATTATTTGCTTTATATTGCTTTATGGATTATGAACATGTGTAGGACTGTGTAAGGGGTAGGCTTCTCCACCCTCAAAAAACATCTCAGCAAAAAGATTTTTAGTGAACGTTTTACTTCCTTCTCTTTTCATCATTTTTATATTCTGTATAAAATGCTGTAAATGAGCTATATATTTTTAAAGAGGTTCTGACAAAGTGTGTAAGTGTCATGGAATCACGGAATCTT
>VXBH01000416.1:681970-697647 GCA_013400035.1 Rynchops niger | reverse complement strand
CCCTTTTCCCTTTTCCCTTTCCCAACCACTTTCCTTGTTTTTCCCCTTTTCTTTCTATAATACTTCTCAGCATTCAGCCCAAGGAAAATGGTGGTTTTCTGCAGGACCTACTAAGGAAAAGCACAGCGGCCTCAATTCACAAGCCGGCCGGGCTAGGACAGGCCTCTTTTCCAGGATCATACAGGCAAGTCACACAATACGATCACTTGTGCCTTTAAAACCTGATTTCTGCCCTAGAAAGTTCATGGAAGAAAATGGGAGTCTTGCCATTCGTTTCGCTGTGCTTGGGAACTGTTTGAAGCCCCTGATGGCCCAACAGGAGAAATTAATTGCTGGTGTTAGAGCAGCTTTCTCCGACACAGCCGGTCACAGAAGACACGGAGCTGCCTGCTTTACGGTGATCGCTACCACCTCAGAGAGAGGAGGGCTGAAAAGGCAGAGCAATGAGATACTGTGTCATCC
The DNA here is from genome assembly GCA_013400035.1 of Rynchops niger. Classification (NCBI taxonomy): domain Eukaryota; kingdom Metazoa; phylum Chordata; class Aves; order Charadriiformes; family Laridae; genus Rynchops; species Rynchops niger. The sequence continues at coordinate 697,185 of VXBH01000416.1, read as the reverse complement.
CTTGGTCTGACTCCCTCGGTCTCCCAGCTGAGAGCTGTTAGGAGGGCAGCGTCGGGGCATCTGGCAGTGAATGCCTTTGCTGTGTCTGTTCTCTAGAAAAAAAAAAAAATAAAAAATCTTCCTCATGCTGAAACACTTACACAACCTTTACATCGGAGAGAAGTAAATTAGGGTCCCTGTGCAGACTTTCACTGTTAGTGGGCAGAGTTATTTTACTGGGGATTTCGTCGGGTTGGTTTTTAATGGAAAGGGGGGAAAAAAAAAAAGGGAAAAATGGAAAACATGACAATGTCTCTCCTGACAAGTGGGCTGAAGACAGAAGAGGAGAACCGATATTTCTCTAATGTATAGGAACAATATTGCGTTGTGAAAAGTAACTTTCCATGGAACTTCAATTCTTACTCAAGCACAGTAGTTTGAGAATACCATTCCCAACTGTGATTTAAAGACAGAAAAATCTAGTGCTACGCTGACGGTTAGTCAAAAATCAATGCTTAAGAATTGCTCCTACCTTCAACTTTGAGCTATAGGACAGCTTTGAGTATCATGTAAAGCCCATGTGTGTCAGATATAGCTGATATTTCTCACTACCTACAGAAATGATCAAAATTCTCTGACCTTTTCTTCCGTTAAATTGAGATTCCGTTCTGGTCACCATTGCTGCCTGCATTTCTTAACTAGACCAGAATAAACACCCAAGACATTGCATCTAGCTGTTTCCTTTACTGGATACCCCAGGAGAATCAGATACTTGAATTCAGTGGAAGTAGAGCTGCTAAATACTATATTTGATTTTAGCTCTTGGACCCTATTTTAACTAATATATTCTGTAGTAATTTGGGAATAAAGACAACGTCTCACCGTGCCACCAGGAAATTACATTACAACCCATTTTTCAGATGTGGAAATGGAGTCCCTGTGAATCTGAGCTCTTTCCCGAATGCCACAAAATGTGTCACTGGAAAAACTTCACACAAAACCTTAGCAATGTCTGCTCTTGTTTCAAGCCCACACCGAACCATTTAATTTAAGTAAGATTTACCTCCCCCACCTGCAGTGTCATTTCTGGCACTGTACATGAGGAAATTTAACAATATCAAGTGGCCTGAGTTATGATAATGAAAGATGGTTGCTAAGAAAAACCATGATGATAGCCAAGAAATTAATATTACAGAGATGAAAATCTTCTTATAGACCCAAAATAATAGATGTTCTGTATCAATATATGACTAATCAGCACTCCAGGATTTATCTTTCAAATTACAGAACATGGTGGAGACATTTAATGCAATATGGTCTCCCTTCAGAGAGATACAGTATGTGACTAAATATCTCCAGTGAGTAATATTCACACTTACTCAAGTACTGTAAATATATCCCTGATAAATCTGGAGAGCGAATTCTTGTAAATTCTTGTTTAACACTGCAAGGGAGCTTAATAACTTTCCAATCTATCAACATGTTTTAATTTCCTACTGTGCAGTTTCTAACTGAAACAGGGCATTTGACAGAGGGGATTCAAAACTAACGGAGAATGGACTATCGTGTATAAGAACCCTTGGTATCAAATATGCCACTGCGTTGTATGGGCTTGGGCAGGACATTTTCCAATGGGAATGTTTCATTGCTGCTATGCCTAATTATGCATACAATTCTTCATGTAAAATTAAGTACATGTGCAATGTGCAGATTAAAAAAAGACAAAATCCTTTCTACTAATACGCGGAAATGGCTAAGAACCTGATGGAGGGATGCAGCCAGGTGGTTACATCAGCAAGTGACATTATGTGTACTTAGGCATATTTTCTAAGGTCCAGAATGCAAGCTGAGTAGGACGAAGTAAAACTCATGCCACACTTAACAAAACCAACCTGTTTTTAAGTTGGATTTAATAATGTTAACCTCCATGTATTTTACAGGGCTTGGAAGGGCACAGGTTGGCTGATCAGTAAATCAGGTTTATGTGGTATTTCAAGCGCCTAGTTTTCTCTTTTTATTTTTTCATTTTTTTTAACCATGTATCTGGGGTGCCTGGCAAGGGGTACATCTACTCAACAAATTCAATCCAACAAATGCATTGACATATACAGTATCAGAGGTGTTTTTGCAGAAGACTCAACCTAATTTCTTTAGCCTCTTTTATGAAACAGCAAACCCTGACCTGGTGCTCAGCGGGAGGATGCCCGTTGTGTGCACAGAAACTCGTGTTGGTCAGAGAGGAGCCAGGGCACTCGGTCTTGCTGGGTCTGGAGAGAAGCAGATTTCAGAGTGAAGATACCATCACCAAGACATCCTCAGCGTAGGTTTCACTCCCTTAAAGCAGTGCGTATTCCTAGATCAGAGGAAATTGCACAATGATATTGCTCTTCTCCACTGCCATGGGAGCAGATGAATTTAGAGTCAGACCTTTAAAACAGCTGCGACATGGGCCATGCAAGGCTTTAAGGACCACTGAGAGGAAATCAGCGCAGATGCTTAAAATCTAGGGGACCATACTTCGGTGAAGTGTCAGCAGCCACACCGCCCAAAATCTGAGCTGCCCAGTAGTTTTCAGATCTTGCCCCAAGATTAAAGTTCAGAATTAATCAGAGCTGAGATAGATAGATGCCTGAATCATCGCTGCTACATGTGGGTGTCACATGAAACAATTTTTACTGATAAAACTGAAAATACCTCAATTTTTTTTTCCTAGGGGTTAATTATCTTTGGTTATCTATGGGTTTTGGGATATTTCTATGTGCTTTGGTTTCAATACATGTATTTATGCCTTTCTCAATAATTGTTTTACTGCAGAATCTGTGGTCTGCTGCGCTGGTTTTTCTTTGAAGGCTTGTTACTTCTATAGACATTTTCTAGGAAATTAATTTAAGGAAGATGGTTGTTTTGGCCCTTTACTTGAGCAAATGCAGCAATGCCTGTATAATATTCCATAAAGTGTGCAAGGGCTTTTTAAAATATAAATTATTCAGTTATGATGATGATGATGATGCTGCTACTGTGTCTATAAACATGTTTCCAGTCCCAGAATGGGCATAAACTCCTTACTCTGAATAGCAAACATCAAAGAAAACAACTGAGCTGAGAATTAATGACTCACTATTTCTGTTTTTTCAGCTTTAGGGGTCTCTGCAAAAGAAACATCTTCCTACAAGTGATAATATGAAATCTTGCTGTTCCTCCTACTTGCCGTTTTCCTCCATGGGGCCTTTAAGCTTACTTCAGGTATTTCAAGAACTTCCTACATTTTCCCTATAATCTTCCAAACCAAGTTTCCACAGTTGGTTGAAGACATTTTAATCTCCTGCTACCTGACAGGACTTTCCAGCATTCTCCGCAAAATTGATAATATCTGGTTTTTCTTCTCTCTCTCTCTCTATTTTTTTTTTTTTTCTGTACAAAAATAGGGAAATAAACACCAAAAACCAAGTACTCAAAACATTACAGGACACCCGCAATAGGCCAAGGAATTAAATCATTATTTCCTGACCCCCTCAAGTCACCTTTTGCCTCCCACAGTACAGAGAAAGATGGAGTACAGAAAACCACCTCCTTTTTGCCTGTTATTCATATAATTAACAACACTGCAACAACTCACAACAGTCTTCAATGTGAATAGTATTAATATCAATGCTTCATTTTGAATAATACATTCCTAGAGACCTCTTGTTATGATTCACAACTCTCTGGTCTGATCAAGCCCCCGGTAACTCTCTCGAAAGTTCTTGAGACTTATATTTACTTCCATCATTGCAGGACACTCTTTGTAAAGATGAATATCTTTTAATACCTCTTGCCTGGGTGCAAGGGGTGACCCTGATTTTTGCAAAACCTCATTTTGCAAAACACATGCTGAGTATTTTAAGGCCCTGATGAGATACAGCACTGGAGAGAGAGAAACCTTCCAACATTACTTTTTTTCCTCCATAAAGTGGAAAACTCTAAATGATATTGTTGATTAGATACAGCATATTGGTAAAGGTCTTGCTAGCGCTCCTGAGCATGTCTGCTTGACTTCTAAATTCACAACACTAAAATGTTTTCATTCCCTTTCCCTTCACTCCCCACTTAATCCTTAAGCATTTTCACCTTAATCCAGAAGTTTTCAAATGCCCTGACAAACCAGCTAAATGTAAAGAAATAGCTGCTTCTCTTAGCTTTTTTTCCTGTCAATCATTTAAAACCCTGCGGAATGTGTGATGAGGATGACTCAGTTTGTAGAAAAGCAGCAACTTAGCAGTTGGCTAATGTTTTGCGAGCTGCTCGGCTTAAACAGATGGAATACTTGTATTTCATATCTCAGCACCATCCCTGATTACGTTTTTTTTAGTAGTCCCAGGTACTAACTACCTCGGCATCGGAAGAGATTGGTGGCAGTCTGGTGTTTGCAGCTTACTTGTGATTCTGCAAGGTTTTCTCATTATATTCAATAGTTCTGTCAGACAGGTGTTGGAGGGATGCAGTTGTGCTTTGGGGAATAGCAGGTAAATTTATGCATCTTTAAAGAACTGGCAGATTTAGCTGCCTACATATGATTTAAGGGCCTGATCCCAAACCCATTAAACTTAATGGGAGTTTTTCATTGACTTAGTTGGCTTTGGATTAGCTCCTAAGTGAATTTCCAGTAGAAGGCAAAAACCCAGCCAACAAACCTGTCGATTTCTTGGCACGCTCATTCCCTTTCGGTGCACAGTGGCACAGCCAAACCTTGCAGAGCTGCCCAGCGGAATCATTCCAACACAACCTTTACCTGCAGACACTTTTACCCCTCACCTGGTACTCCCAGAAAACTTGATAAAAGCTGGAAGGAACCGGTACATGTATTACAGGATTTTCCCCACAGAAATTCTGTTGGAAATGGAAAAAAGAAATGTAGGCTTTATTTAAATAAATTAGCCTGTATTGCCTTAGAGGAGAGGACTGCTGCACTCTGTGGGACCTAAGGGCCATATAACCCAGTGTGCTCTCTGGATTCGGCTAAGAGCAGTTATCTCGTGAACAATACAAATATGTTTTTCAGAAATACCCTGCTGTTTTTCAGTGACCTGTGTCTCAGAAACTCCCCGAACAAGAGATCTCTATGCATCGAATAGCTCTCAATGTGGTTTTCTTCCATGAATTTCTCCATAGGTTGCTTTTGAAACTATGCAACCACCCCTAAATCTTGTTGCAAGGAATTTTGCAAGTTGCCTTTGTGCTACAAAGAGAGAAGTCTTGTTTGTTTTGACTATACCCCTTGCTAGTGTCATGTGACGACTTTTAAATCTTGGATTACTAGAGACAGTGAACACTCACTATCTATTTGCCATTTCCAGGCCAGCCAGCATGTTAAAGACCTATATCTGATCTTCTCCTCCTCCCCCTCCTAGGTTGTTCTTTTTCAAGATAAAAAGTCTTGATCTATTTAGCTTAACTCGGAAACCATAATGTAACTTTTCCTAACCTCAAATAATTATGGACCTGCAATTAAATTTTGTGGTCAGCTTGGATCCAATCAATACATTAGGCTTACTGGACATGACGATATTTGTTCTGACTTTTTTTTTTTTTTTAATACAAAAATTAGTCTGACTCAACCTCCCTCCTGAGACATTGCAGGGAAAAATGGAGGGGGGACGGGGAATGGATCTCTATTTTGAGTATTCTTGCCATTGCATTAGTTAATAATGAGGGTTATATTAGTATTCTTGAAGTTCCTATAGTCTCTATGCTTCATACAGAGCTGTAAAATAAAACAGCCATATCCATTAATATGCTAATGTTATACGCTATGCCCATGTTGCTCTCTCTCTGACTATCTCCACTGCCTTCCTATCTCTTTCCACATCACATTAACACTCCCCGGGTGAAATCCTGACCCTGTTGAAGTCAATGGCAAAACTCCCATTGACTTCACTAGAGTCAGGATTATCTCCGCCGAGGAGCTTTATGACTTTGCTCCTGACTGCTTTTCTGTTTTCATATCCTGGCGTATCCCCTACGTGCTCTCCCTCTTTTCCTATAAATGCTCACCCTCATGCTCTCATTTATTTTGGTCTTGCACTCCTAATTCTGCACCTTTTTGAAATGAGTCTGCCAGCATAGAAAAGTCTTCCTCTGCTCTGCCTGCCCGTTGACTCCCTCCTCCTGCTATCAGATCCTGCTTAAATTTTGTCTGGCTAACCTTTCACTGCTAGCCACTGTTTAGGCATTCTCCTCTCCTTTCCCTATATCCGATCATGATACAGGATATACTAAAACTGCAAGAATAGGTGAAAATTGCCAGCCTGCTTCCTCAGATGCCTTCATATAGGTTTTCATATGCAAGACATATATAGTTAGGGAAATGCTTCCCAGGCATTTTCTCCCTCTCATTTTTCCACCTTGTATTCAGTCCTTGCATTAGATAGACCTGTAATATTAATTCCTCACAGTCCCGCCTTATATTTTTAATTTAATTTTATTAGAGTTGTGCACGGTTATAGAAAAAATAAATTACCCTAAAATTAGCATGTTGAATAGGCTAAGGAGTATTTAGAAATGAGCAGAGAATAATGCTTTGTAGATAATTTATCATGCAGGCAAGAAGAAAGAGTTTGCCTGACTAAGGACTTCAGACTCTCCATGAATATATAGTGTAATCAGTAAAGTAAGGAGTTTGCATGATCAAGCACTAACCAGAAAAAGGTCACAATACAAAGTTCATTTAAATCAATAGAAAGTCTCCGATTGTCTTGGATAAAGGCCTAAGTAAGGATTTCAGGATTTGACCCATTGCATCACGTTGCGCAGAAACCTTGTAATGTGTTGTGGTTTGGGGTTTTTTTTAGAATTTAAGTACATACGCTGAGCAGCTTTCTACTGTTGACTTTGAATAGTTTGGAGTCTAAGCTGAAAGACCCCAGAAACTATTAATACACTCCAGAGAAATATCAGTCTGCAATAGTGAGTATGGATCCCTCTTGTTGACCTAGTTTATATCTACAGAATCAACCTACACAATTCTTTTCACCAGCTGCTCTGTGGCTTAGGGAGATGGGGTGTTAATTAATGAGACATTTGTTGAAATTTATAAGGGTTTTTCCTATCCAGGTTAGCCATAAATTATGAAGGCTCTGTCAAAGTGGGCAGAATATTGTTGACTGTAACTGTTCTGCTTATTTTAGCCAGTTCTGGAGAAAATAGGCCTTCAAAGAACAATTTACGTGCTGGAGCAAGCTTGATGAGAAAGAGAGAAGAACATTTAAAGCAAATAAAAAAAAAAAAGTAAGTGATTTGTTTTTCCTGTTTGCTGTCCTATTACTTTTTGAAATTTCTTTTTCAGTAGGGCCTTTTAGTCCCTGATCTGTTAGGTAAAGCATAATCATCTGCTTATGAGATTGTGATCTGTTTGAAATGGGTATGATGTCATGCAAAATTCAGTATTATCTGCTGCCTGGATTCCACAGAGCTAAATACATTGGAAATGCACACAGAGAGACAAAATTAGATAGGTTTGCTTTGATTATGCGTAGCTTCCTTTTTAATGTTAATTTTTCACAAATATTTTAGCATGGGAATTTAACTGCAGATGTGATTGTAGAAATAGCTACTTTTGAGTGAGTGCTGGAGAACAGTGGTTTTCTTAACAATGAAAAGCAAATTTCCATTTCTGAATCATAAGTGTTGTCATTGTCAAGCTAATTCAAAGCCTGACGTTTTATCAGTCAGGAAAAGAAACGTGTAACATGCATTTAATTAATATCTCCCTCTGAGGGTTTGAACACGCCCAGGAGTCTATGATAGCCATTCATTTAGGAGCCTTTTGGTTCAAGCAGTAGATCCAGATCTGGAGGTCCCTGTTCCTGTTCACCCTCCGCCTTTTTCATTTCTTATGACATGTGCCAGATTATACACCAACGAGGCAGACATTTTGCAATGAAATGTATTTTCGTCAGAAAACGCTGATTCACCAAAAGCAAAATGTCACGTGGAGACATACCGCTTTTGATGAGCTTCTAAGAAAATACAGGTGGGCTCTGCAAAATGTTCATGGTTTTGTTTTTGTTTCTGTTTTTATTCAGCTTGCTTGGTAGCTTTGAGGGTCTGTTTGAGGATCTGCAAGTGCTGCATTTTCAGGACTTGCGTTCTGATTATTTGTGAAATCCAGTCCCAGCCATCTCCCGCCAAGGAGACAGCAATGCCTAACAGTCCTCACTTGTGATTCAGATCCTTGCAGATCTAGAAAGCTTAGGGAAGCCTGTACAAAGCTACTAACTTGGGGGCTTGGCTTCTGTGTTCAATTTTATTCTGAAAGTTTACTTTTAGTACTAGTTTTTGTGTAAAATTTTGTTTCATTCTGGAAGTAAAAAAATAATCCTTCCACAGTTTCTTTCTTCTTGCTTTTTCTCCAGAACGCCTAGCAAAATCACATCCACTTGATTCATAACAGTTTTGTTCACGAGCACCAAACATGGTCGCCCCAAAAACCATCCTCTAGATGAGAACCTGAATTGAGTTATCAGATAGTTCCAAATGCTAAGAGCTGCTACAAGCTTAAAGAAAAGGATTAAATCCAACAAACAGGTATCTTTCTGAATTACTACTATGGCAAATTCAGGCAGGAGCAGCTTTTTTTCGTGGTTACTAGACCGTTAACCAAAAAACGTACAAGACTATGTCCTGAAGATGATGGTTCAGCCTTGGTGAAAACATCTCAAGAGCTACTGCAAATCCTATTTTCCTGAGAGACCGTAGGGTTATCATAGACTCCGAAATCAAAGGCAGCCCTGTGCTCAAATCACTCAGGTCATCCTTTGCTCTTTCCTTGCCACGGTCTTCACCCTGGGACTGTGTTTCCCTGTGAGCCATGTGGGCTCCTTGCTAGCCCTATGATTGCTCGAATGCAGTGGTCTGCAGGGCAATCAAAGAAGCCATTTCACGTTCCTTGTCAGGCATTGGGCCTCCTGATCTCTTATCAATTATCTGTCAAAAGAAGAGGGTGTTCTTCTTCATTAACACATCGCAGTGTAGTAATTAACAACCAGATGGCGCGGGGCTTAAAAAGTGGCCTCTCTTGACCACTTGTTCAATAAATATTGACATAAGCACCAGTAAAAGTATGTCACGTGGTTCTTAGCTAAAAACAAGAAGCAAGAGAAGAGGAGAAAGGCAAACAAAGTGTAGCACGGCTTGTTTTTTGAAGAAACCTCTATCAAGTTTTAGCAGCAAATGGAACAATTTGGGCATTATTCAAGCCCAGGTTGCCTTGTTTCTTGTTTCTCTCCCCACTAAAGATGTGTCCCCCTCCCCCTGCTTCTGGGTGGGGGGCAGAAATGGGAGGTTACCTTCCTGTTGAAATAAGCCAGCAAGAACTTTGTCAAGGAATGAACTCTTACTGTAACCCACACCTCATTTGTCACCCTGATGGGCTGAGGAAAAGTGACATTTACAAACTGAGAATGAAAGTACATCCATTTCACCAGTCTGACACCCTGATATAATAACTATTTACCTTGAGAAAGAGGGACTGAGATTTCCGATTCTTGTGAATCTTCTCACTTTGGCACTTATTTTCTCACTCTGTCAAACAGCCCCAGATTAATGGAACAATTTGTTCAACAAATCATATTAGCAGAAAGCGCACAGGGTAAAGAGAAGGAGGCGGGGGAGCAGGAAATTTTTACTCATTCATAGCAGTGGTATCTCTGCAAATAAAAATGTAGTTATGCCTGACATTTACAGAGGTACAATGTGAAAGGGAGAAAGTGTAATGACTTTGGGCAGTTGAGAGATCACTTTGCAAGAACAGTAGTGCTCAAAAGGGAATAAGATAAAGTTACACATAACATCTAGATTGAGCTTCTTTCTGGAACATATTTGTCAAACACAGCAGGATCCGTCTGTGTTTAAAAAAGAGTTTTCCATTAAAATTAAGCACCGTGTGCTTTCCTAACTATAAAGGAATGCTCCCTTACAGTCTGCATTTCAGAAATGTTAGGTAAAGAATTAAAGTAAGTTGGAGCCATATGGTGAATGCTCTGAATCCTCCTCGCTGGCTTGATAGTGTTCGAGGGACCGATACAAACCCCGTCTAAGTCAATGGAGGATTTTCCATCGACTTCATAGGACTCCAAATGGGGCACAGAGCAATCAGAAAGCCTTCCTCTGCATTTCCTCCTCATTTAAACTGTATAATACCACTGCAAAATCAAACCAGGCAAATAAGGTTTCTTCTGGTTTCCTATACGTGTATAATTCTCACCGTGGAGGCGAGAGAACGGAAGAATGCAACAATAGTTATTACAGCTTTATAGGGGCACAAATGTAAGTATAATCAATCCGGAAAAGTCATCTTGGTTATAAGTTTTGGTTAGGAATTCGTGATGAGTTGAACCTGTATTAATGAGTAATGCACTGGGCAGCAAACTATACTTATTCCTCTCAGCTCTTTAACCCAGAGCTCCCTGCAAAACTGTGTGTCAGTATTTATAGTGTATACAGAGCAGATTATCTTTAAAAAGTGTTTCTTCTTAAGTCTGTGATGCCTGTCTCTGCTAGCCATGAAAATACACAGAGCAATGTAGCATCATCCCCCCCACACACACTCACACACTTACAACCACATTTTAAGAGGACACTCGAAGTTTGCCATCACGTTAATTTATTTCTGTTAGCTTGGTACAGCAGCACTGTACCCTGCATCTTCAATGAAAATTGACGCTCCCTTGTTCCACGTTTCTTTATGCCATGACCTTGGGTGTCAAGGGAAAATATTGCTTTGTATCCTTGTGTTGCTTGAGTCCTGCTTCTCTCTTTAAAGCTTATTACTTGGCACACTTCAGAGCGCCGTGTACTGCAATGAGATATGCACTGTACAGCCTGTGACACGGGGAATACTTCAGGCTATGGAGATAAGGAGAGCTAAGTCTGTTGTGCAAATGATATTTTTCGCTAAATTCAAGAATTTAAATGTATGGTTCAAAGATTTGTGACAGTAAATTGTTATTTTCTTAATAAAATTTCTTCTTTTATGGCTTGGTCCATAGCCCAGTGAAGTCATAGATCAGCCCTTCTCCATGAGGATGCTGATTCTTTCAGAATATTTTAGGTACGTTTGTATGCTGAGCAGGATGAATGGGGAGGAGCCAGCCTTCTACAAGACTGGAAAAAAAAACTCTGAAAACCCAAAGTCATCACTCACTAATTCCACTCGTTTTTACCTGTGTTAGTGAATAAAATACACGCACAATTTGCTAAGGATCTGAATGAAGGGAATCCGGCACAATTAACACAGTCAGGATTTACAGCAGCAGCAGCACAGAGAGCAGAATCTGGCCGCTTCAAAATATGGTTAAGGGTGTTCACTGGTTCACTGTTGACATTTCCTGAGCAAGCACAGCAAATGAACAGTTGCTAAAGCTAACCTGATTTTAAGTGGCTCAACCTCTTCAACCTATTTCAGTAAATCGAGAGCTTCTGAGAAAACGCTGCCTCTTTCCCCTTCCACCCACCCCGTGTTGAGCAAGACCCAGACCTTCGGAAGGCTGCAAAGTCCCTCTGCTGACCTGTCTCGTCCTTTTTTCCCCCACATTCCACTTGATTGTTTGTTGCTTTTGTAAATTACTAAAGTTCCCTATTCTAGATGGCCCCGAGGGCAAAACCATTGACATCCTCTATGGATGAACAGTGACCGAGGATGAAAGTAGCGGAGACTTATTGGCTGCTCTTCCTTGGACATCTCCAACTTAGCACACACACGACTAACAACGTAATTAGCTCAGAACAAAAGAGTCTATGTACACATCGAAGTTTACACCTCTCTGATCTTTCTGGATCCATCCCCCTTCCATGGAAAGTAAATTACAGCACAAGGACTCGGTGGCAAGAAGAAGTCTGCGAGACTTGGCACGTGCCATGGTCAGATGGCAGGTTCTCCTGCCAGTTTGCAGCCCCTGAGGTAAACAGAGATCAGTCCCAGCCTGGTAGGAGGAGTTTCTGGGGATTTGGGTTTTTTTTAAGAGCAATTCTCTTCTCTCATTTCAGAAGGCTACCACAAGGGGAGAAAAAAAAATCTGGTTTTATATCTTGAGGGTTCAAGAGAGTATTGGATATTTTTTGGCAAATTTGAAATTTTGTGGGTGGAGCCTTTGGACAATTTTATTATGTAGATGTTGAAATAAGCTTCTGGTGAGTCTGCAACAGCATTAAAAGAAGGAGAAAGGAGGTGCCAAGGTGGCTATATTGCAACTGGAAATATGCCATAGGGAGGCTAAAAACCAAAAAAAAAAAAAAAAAGAACCAAGAAAACAAAACAGCCCTCTCTCTCCAGAGAACTGGAAAAGAAAGAGACACAAAGCCCTGATTGCAGGTCTGTCCTTCTCAAAGCATCTCTGTTTGCCAACATATTCATATTACAGAAGAAAATGCTCTCGTCTTTTCTCAGATGGGGATTCTTCATGTCTCCAGGCCTGTTGGCTCCCACTTAGTCACCGATGTAAAGATGGGCTAGAGATGTTTGACACCTTTTCTAATTTTCTAGGAATTACTAGAAAGCACACGGACTGTATCTCAGAAATGGGTTCTACAGCAGAGGTCAGTTTGCAGGCTGTGTGAGCAGTGAGGGATGCTCCAAGAAATGGTTCTGACTCTATAAAAAACAAATAAAAAAAAATTTGAACCTCAAAATCTAAAATCCACGAGGGGCAGGTGTGTGGAGCACTTTCTTCAAGAAGAGGAAATCATGTATTTTAATTTTGGCCTCTTTGAATATTTCACATTTTTATTGTCATGGCAACTGATGTTTTTCCTCTAGAAATATCAGCAATTCAAACTATAATTCCTTTTCCTTTCCTGGCTTCTCCGTATCACTGGATTATTTGCTCCAAAAACAACTCCAGGAAATTGTCTGGGCTCCTGCTGTACTGGGGTACAAATGCCCAACTGGGCACTAGAGTCACTTTCCAAGTCAAAGAGATGGATTTTGGACCCAGGACTTCTCCAGGTGCAATCACAGCTGTCTGAGTTGGATTTTTTGTGTAAGCAACACCGCAGCCCAAGTCTTTCTTCTTTGTCTGAACCTCAGTGACAAGGGTGTATATAAATATTAAAAAAAAAATAATCCCCAAAACAAACAAACAAAAAAAAACACCAAGAAAACAATAATTAAGCTACTGTCCTATAATAAATCTTATATTAAATCCTATGTTCATCATTGGATTTTATGGGGTTTAATCTTCATGGACTAAAGCTGAAGGAACACCCGGGACCACCAGCAGAAGTTGCGCAAATCAGACCTTACTCTGGAATTCTGTTTTGCAGAGCATAGGGGCTAAAGACCATTCTCACGCACCACTAAGGAATATTTGGAGGGGAGCTTTAACTCTCAAATAGTACTATTAGTCCTTGCCTCATATGAGATGGTTTTGGTCCTGTGGGAGTGCAATCTCCTGAAAGCTGAGCTCTGCCCAGAGCTGCAAACATGTCGGTGCCAAGAGGAGAATTTTGTAAACTGAAAAATAAAATCCTTAAAAATTGATATATCTTGCAGTGAAAAATTTAGCAGGTTAATATGAAATACGAAGCATTTTCCTTCTTTGGTGACATCCTTTATAACTTCTTATTCATAATAATTCTTTAGATACTGAGCAAGCAGTTCTACAAATACAAGACTTAATAAAGCCTAATGAAGATTTTTTTAATCGATACACGTCTTGTAGTTGGCTACTCTGTGGGTTTTTTTCAGGTGAAAATACTGACAGAAGCTATTTCTCCAGGAAGCTTTTCCTGGTCTAGGGACATTCATAATGCCTCTCTCCTGTGTAAATTATCTGATGTCTAATGGTGACAGACGCGTACACACATACACAGACTGTGATTGCATAAGCCTTGTTTCCTGAGTAAACCATGCTGAAAGAACCCATCAAGAATGCTAATCAGAATTTGAGACCTTCAAATACTGTATGATATAACATACTATAGCTTTTCACGTGAAACACATATATACATGAGTCTTTCTACATGTGTATTTACAGTTTAGAGATATACGTGTATATATATTTGTGTATGTGTGCACATATATCTGCAGAGTTTTTCCTGTATTAGAAAGAAATTCCCTTCTTCAGGCATCATATTATCAGTTTTGTTGCCTGTGCCATTGAACGCGTATTAATCCCATGCGTCTCAGCTTGCTGCATGATTCCTCCGGAATGTGAAGGGGGCAGAGCAGGTGGATTGTCATTTACTCGTAATACAGCCTGGGGTAAATGGACCCTGGACACCCACATATTTAGAAATCCAACGTACCTGTGAAACCTTTTTTCACCCCTCTGATTAATATGGAGACACTGGTGTGAGTTTTATGCACTCTGCTCATCAGGCCAATGTATAGAGACTTGCTGAGCTGAGACATAAATATGGCCTAATCATCAAATGTGGCTTCAGGTCTCCCCTGCTGAGCAGGTAACAGTCTAAAGTGTTTAAACTGATACCTGCCCAGCATGTGGTATCTTAATCAGCATCACATTCCTGCACTTCCTCCCTCACTTTGGTCTACAGAGACAATGACCTCAGGAAGACAATTTTATTTCACTGTTCAAATTTGCCTGTATGAATATATTTTTAACTCCTGCATTGCCTCGCGGATGAGCACCGCAGTCTCTGTGCAAAAGAAAAGGTCATCTGTACGAAGGGAATTATAACGAGAGGTCATCGGATGGAAGGTTGAAAAGTGAGAATCTTAACGAGCAACTTAAGAGTTCACAAATTTTTTTCAATTTTTCATAATTCTAGGCCAAAATCAGAAGTTAGCCTGGTGTGGAACAGATTTAGAAGTTGCACTCATCTCCTGCAAACCACAGAGTTGCGGCATGGCTGCAAACAGCCCTGGTCACCCAGGAAGATCCGTGCAGGAGCAGCTCATCCCTGAAGATGCCATCTCCCCGTATCTCCTCAGGGAGAGATCCAACCCCTGGGGGCTGCCGAAACCTGCCTATGCCATCATCCTTCTTTCCGGGCAGCTCCAGTCAGAATGACAGAATCATAGAATCATAGAATCGCTGATGTTGGAAGGGACCTTTAAGATCATCAAGTCCAACCATTAGCCTACCCTGACAAAAGCCACTTCTAAACCATGTCCCTAAGTACCCCATCTACCCCTTTTTTAAACACCTCCAGGGACGGTGAATCCACCACCGCCCTGGGCAGCCTATTCCAATGGTTAATAACCCTTTCAGTGAAAAAATGTTTCCTAATATCCAATC